>CATIWM010450774.1:0-23254 GCA_949671775.1 Mallotus repandus
CACCTAACATACACCTAACACATACCATAATAACCATACATTTAATTCAACATTCAACAAACAACCATCTACTCTCAACAACCCATTACTCTCACCAACCAACTTATTTTCACTTGATTAAAACATGTTTATTTCACAATACAATCATGAGATGATGAATACCATGAATGGCTTTCTTTCTGGCAAAATGTTGATGGAAAAAAGCAGAGTTTCTATCACCATTAGCTAACCACTTAATCCTACTTCTTTCTTTTAAGAAAATTTCCTGGTTCTTCAAATGAATATCAAGATCAGTGTGAGCACTTAGCTCATATCTATGAAGTTCTTCTGTTAAACCTTGACAAGAGATTTGTGTCTGAATATTATGCAAAAGAGAATTAGCTCAGCTAATATTGGTGTCCAACCACCCAAAAACATCACGATTCCAAATTTTGAGAGCAGTTCAGAGACGCTTCAACTTAACTCCTAGAATCTGCATAGGAGTCAATGAATCAATAGATAAAGCCTAATTTGTTTTAATGAAATCTCTTAAAGTGGGATAAGAAACCCACATTTCCTAGAAATGAAATTGAGAAACAACTATATCCGTAAGAGCACAACGAAGCATCAATGGAGAGTGATCAGAATGATGTCTTGGTAAAACTAGACAAGAAATTTTAGACTAAAAACTGAAAAACTCCAAGTTACCTAAAGCCCTATCAATACAGCTCTCCACACGGTTATGACCATTACGACCATTAGACCATGTAAAATTAACACCCCGAGTAGGAACATTTGACAGAGAACAAGCATCCAAAAAAGATCGGAAATCATTACAAAGTCCAAAAGTAGGAGGCCTTCCAGCTTTTTTGTGGGCACCCAAAACAGATAAATTCACCCAAAACAGATAAAGTCCCCAATCGAACACCAATTAGAAGATAAATTTGTAGAAAGAGAAAAAAGATCATGTCATAAACTCATTCGATGATTGCGCCAAACACTTCCATATGCAAAAGATAGCCTGTGCAAACCATTGGCTAAAGATATATCCATAGTGATATATTGTTCATGAACATGAAGAAATGAAGGAGCAGGAGAGCCACACTTATGCAAAACCCAAATAGATGGCAAAGGGAGATCATTTGTGGCAGTTAATTCCAAATCTAAACTATCCCAAAAGGACTGAGAAATAGAGGAGAAATCAACTAGAGGTTCAAAAAGACAAACATAATTTGGAACATATTGTCTACAATAGGAAAATAATGTGTGTTGGGTATCCACATTCCCCAAGCCTCGACAATTCCAAAAGAAGAGCTTCATAGGTTTAGTTTGTCAGCTTTCTTAGTTACTCTCTTAGAGAGGGTAACTATAAATTTATCTTGCTTGCTTCTAGACTATTTTCTTTGTATCGTGGTCCATTGTTCCTCATCATCAACAATATTTGCCTAAGAAGTTATATCAGTACGATCATGAAGAACAATTTGATGAGAAGCTACAATATTGCCTTCCTTTTGACGAAGCACATTATCAGGTCTGGTGTCTGAAGAAATATTATTGTTTGCGTCATTAGATTCCAGGTTAATAGAAATGGGAAGAGCCGTAATAAGTTCCTTAGGTTCTTTTTCAGGAGTAGGAGTATTATGTGGGGCACCCAAAAATGTTTCATGAGTTATCGCTGTTGCATCAATAACATCATCAGCCTGATCATCATGACCCTCACCGGAAGTAAGACCATCCTGAAGATGATCAATTCACTCTTCAGGTTTATCCACCTTGGATTTGACAACCAATGGTTGTTTATTCAATCTACAATATTGAGGATTATGCCCAATATTAGAACGAATTGAACAAAAAGAAGGCAAATTTTCATAAACTACGTCAATAAAAAAACTTTTTCCAATTCTTTCAACAAGAAATTTTTTAGGTAAATTAGCAGACATATCAACATCAATTAATATGCGAGCATAATGTCCAAACTTTCCATTAATGGTTGCATTGTCAATTTTAAGAGGAACACCAATTCCACCAGCAATTGAAGCTAAAATTTTTGGATGCCAATATTCCCATGGCAATTTGTAGAAGCAAAACCAATGCTAAGTGTTTGTTGATTTCTAAGCAGATGGATCAAAATCTGGGGTCCAATGCTACAATCTGAGAATCCCAGGCTTAAGAGCAATGGAACCATGTCCCCAAACATAATTCTTTTCCATTTGTAAATCTAGAATTACATAGTAAAAACCCTGTCCTAAGGAAATCAACTTCCAAAGTGAAGAGAGACTCCATACTAAAGATAGTTTCTTTTTGAGATCAACCAATTTCCATGGAGTTCCATCCTTTGAAAGGATGATTCTAGGGATTAACGCATGTTGACAGGCTACAAGTTGCTGTTCGTAAAGCTCTTATGTTAATTTTAATGGCAACATATCCTTTCTTATTGGAGGCTGATGCGCCATCAATAAATAAACAGATAGGATTGCCTTCTATTGCCTTTGCATAGGTTTTGTCTTTAGTAAGAGAAACTGCTGATGGGAACATCTCTTTGTGACTAGGATAATCTATTCAATCAAAGAGACCAGGGCTGCCGGACGACAATGCCTAGTGGCGAGATGCATGGTAAGAAGCCAAGTAGGGTTGGACTCTCTACAGAGAGAAAATTCAAAATTTATTTATCGTATATTTAATTCTTTTAGAAATTTAAAAAAGAAGATCAAAGAAAAAAGAATTTTAGTTATTTTTTTCTTGTTAATGTTTTATATCTAATATGTGTAGTTGCATGTCCTTGCTGGTTCACCCCGGTAAGTGCAAGCATTCGTAAGCAAAAAAGGCCTTCTGTGATATTTATAAAAGCCAGCCTAATTTAATTATAAATTTTGCTATCATGGTATAAAATGTATGAAATGTAAAGTTTGGTTTAGTAGACTTTTTATCATTTTGTTTTAGAGAAAAGATGAATTTTTCATTCATTAAAATCAAAAATACATTTTAATGAACAAATAATATAAATAAAGTACAATAAACAAGTATCAAAATAAACTCTCACTTAAAATCTGAATATATTCGTTGTTGTATTTTTAATTGCATTGACAAAACTATTGTGTTTTACAACTCATTGATTCATTCAATAATATTTTATGCTTAACTCCATGATATTGGTTAGCCATAAATCAATTTTATGATCTTTAATTAGTCTGATTACAAAAATATCAATAAAAATTTTACAATAGAGAGATTGGCTACACATCAGCCAATTTTTCATGCCTAATGTGACATTAAAATTGAGTTTAAGATATATTTATAAAAGGATCTAAAGTTTGTGATAGATATATTTCTAATATATATATTGTTTTGGATGCATACATATAACAAAAGTAAAATTCAAATTGAATTTAGGATAAGCACAATTAATATGTGTTACTTACATCCACAAGCATCCACTTATATATTTCATGATATTATTGGTGCTTCTTTTTGCCGTTTAGTATAGTTTTGATATATTAAAGATCGACTTTATTGGCTAGGGGAAGTGATTTTTCATTTTGGCTGTTTTTTTTTATCAAAGTAGGGGAGGGGGGAGGTAATATATCAAAAATATTTGCTATAGTTATCCTTAAGTCAACTTTGTGAAGGCTCAGTTTAGGCACTAGGCTGCATTCTAAAATTCATAATACAACCTATATTCAACACATACATGTATAATGGCTTCATATATTTATATATTTGCTACACTAAAGTTTCAATTTCTACTCAAATTGCATTAGCTTTATAAAATGAGCATTAATAGCAAATCATATTAAGAGGAAAAATTGTCATGATCTTATTGCTCTCAACCAAGCCTAGAAATTCTTCTAAATCTTAGATATCTTAAAATGGATGGGATGGAAGAAGTGAAATGTATAGGCAACGAGTTTTATGGGATCGATGGCAGTGGCAGTAGATGGAAGTTGTTCCCTAAATTAAAAATTCTCATTTTATGGAAAATGAAGAATTTAATTGAATGAAGGGCACCAGAAGTAGAAGTAGGTGAGGGTGAGAGAGTTGAAGAATTATTTCCTTGCCTTGAAGAAGTGAGAATTAGAGATTGTGATGCTTTAACTAACTTTGGAATAACCAATAGTTCATCATTTGTCAACCTTCAAATTGTGGCATGTAATAAATTGCATAATTTATTTGATGAAGTGGGTTCCTCCTTCCCTTCTCTTAAGAGTTTGAGTATAAGAAGATGTTCAAGTTTAGCAAGTACTGCAACAAGGGCACTGCAGTCATTCACTTCTTTAGAATATTTGAAGATATTAAATTGTGAAAGACTGGCATCTTTTCCGAAAGAGTTAGGGAAACTGACTTGTCTTACTAATTTGGAAATATTAAATTGTCGGAGATTGGATTATTTTTCAAAGGAGATTTTAGGTAGCCTCATGCGATTGGAGTCATTACATGTTGGTGATTTCTCAGAGGAGTTGGATAATGTCTCTTACCTCAATTCTTCAATCCTTCAAAATCTAAATAGCACTCTTCAACATCTAGAGATCAAAGGAAATGATAGAATCAAGTACTTGCCAGATCAACTTCAACATATCATTTCCCTAAAATCTTTAGAGATTGGGGGATTCTATCAAATAGAAGCTTTGCCATAGTGGTTGGGGAACCTTTCTTCTTTTCAATCCCTTTCTATCAATTTGCGTAAGCATCTAAAGCATTTACTGACAACAGTAGCAATGAAACGTCTCTCTAAATTAAAAAATCTTCAGATTTTTGAATGTTCTCATTATCTTGAGGAAAGTTTAACTAAGTAGAGTGGCTTTAAATAGGACAAGGTTTCTCATATGTAAGAAAAATTGGGGATCTAGTATATGAATTTAGAACATAAAATGGAATTAATCAGAAGCGTATGCGTACCTATTTGTGGAATTGGAATGGTATTTAGGTCTTGGTTCATGATGATAATCACCTAATTCACAGAAAAATAAAACTGATTAGAAAGAGAAATAAGAAAAACTAGCTCTTCGTCTCTAATCCTTTTCACATAGGGTGGTTATCAATGGGGTGAGCCAAATAATATATATATATATAAGGATGGAGAGGGGACCTAGCTTATATAATAAAAAACCCTAAGGACCACCCCATTTCTAGTCCAATTAGGATTAGGCATACACTTACCACCCACCCATACTGGCCCATTAAAGGTACACATAAGCCCACAACATAACTGATCACTTAAAATAATTGGGCTTCCCCACACATTCACTTAAGTTATATTTTATTCAGTCTAGTTTTAACAAAACAAAACTCTCACAATTAATGGTAGCCCATAAAATTTCTAACATTCTCCCACTTGGGCAACATAAATTATGAGTTTTTTTATTTAATTTAAAAATTTTATAAAACAATGTCAGACTGAAAAATAAACACAAATGTGGTCATAAAATTTAAAAAAAACATATATAGCTTAAGGAAAATGCACCTTCTAATAATCCTGTCCACATTAAAATATATATATCGAATCATGGCAGTAATCATGCCCTTTATTGACACAAAGCCAATCCATGATTACAAAAATAAATGGTTTAACCAACGTGGATTCCAGTATGGAAGTGTACCAAAGAAAATAGCACCCTAAATGTGATTAATTTGCTATTTTCAATGTCAGTCCTCATAATGATTTCTCATTAAAATGCGTACATGCTTACAAGAGCAAGAGAAATCCACAAGCTGATAAGCCAATTGTTTATAGAAACACAAATAGAAATGCTCACATAATATTTTCCCAAACTCAAATGGAAACACTTGCACAATGATCACAATCATGGTCATAACCAAATATAATATACAAAATAATTTCATATGTAAAAGAATTTTTCGACAACACAAACACACAAATACAAAAATAAGATAATTATTTATGGAAATATCTCAAAATATGAAATTGTTCAAAGTTAATGTTTTATTACATATATCAAACTCCCACTAATTAAGCACATCAAAAGACTCAGAAATACCTATATAGCCTACATGTTTTTGAAAGATTATAGGCCTAACATGTTTAGTTAATCAATCAGCAACTGTCAACTTAGTATTAATGTACTCAATGTTAATCTCTCCCTTTTTCACCAAATCTTTAATAGTGAGATACTTGAACTCCAAATGCTTAGAACCACTCGAACTTTTATTATTCTTAGTAAAGAATACAGTAGCATGTCACGGGTCCTCATTTTAGCCCTAATATTTGACCCGTGTGGTGCCTAAACTCCCCCATCTTTAGGCCAGCCAAGCCTTATTTACCTGCCTCTGATATTAATACCTAATGTTCTCAATCTATAGTCGAGTGTTGGCAAACCTAACCAACCTTGCATGTTCGCCACTAATGTTGTTCCTTGCATTCCCGCATATGTTTAAGGCACATGCCCGTCTTATAGTTTGCATGTGCATCCCCCGTTCCCACACAATACTTGATCCCACATTTGCCTAACAATTCCCGCATATATCCAAATCCCACTTATGCCTCGTAATTCCCCTATATGCTAGCACATAGCGCAAGCTACATAAGAACCTCGGGCCTAGGAGAACATACACTACGAGCATCTCGGCCTTGTAGTGTCCATAGAGCTCCTTCTCTATAGAGACACCGAATTCCTCTTTCCTGAACTCGATGCTCGTTGCCTAGTTTCTCACCTAGGGAGCTCACTTAAGGCTGTGTCGTTGAACTATGCACACAAGCCTCGGGGATGGTGGAGAGCTTACACCGAATGTACCCCTAAAGAGCATAAGGAGCACCTTAAAGGTTACTAGGAGGAGACATCATAATGTTCCACCCATCACACCTTCATAAATATAAATATATAATATTTATTCATATTTACCAAAGTGCCCTTCAATATACTTTTTCCTTCATGTACATCCTCGTTCGGCCATATTATACTTTTCTTGTTCATCCACGCCCTTAATATTTGTTAAGGACTCTAAGGGTGCATTGGCCCTAGGGCTCCTTTCGTCGCCCTGTTACACTGTTATCACAATAAATTCGAAGTGGCCTTGCAATGGAATCTACCATAAGAAGTCCTGATATAAAATTCTTCAACCACAAAGCTTGCATTGCAGCTCTATAACAAGCAACAAATTCAGCTTGCATAGTATAAGAAGTAATAAGTGTTTGTTTAACACTTTTCTATGAAAATAGCTCCACTAACTAACATGAAAATATATCCTGAAGTGGACTTCAGATCATTCGTACAACCAGCAAAATCAGAATCTAAATATCCCACTATATGAAGACTATCAACCCAGTTATAAACTAGCATATAATCTTTTGTTTTCTGCAAGTATCTTATTACATTTTTAGTAGCCACCCAATGGTCTAGCCTTGGATTAGAGAGATAACTACTAAGAACACTGACAATAAAAGCAAGATCAGGTCTTGTACACACTTGTGCATACATTAAGATACCAACAGCAACAACATAAGGGACTTTACTCATAGAATTTTTCTCAAGTTCAGTTTTAGGACACTATTCCTTACTCAGTTTATCTCCTTTAACCATGGGAACATCACCCCTTCATAATCTTGCATATTAAACCGAGCAAGCACACTATCAATATACACCTTTTGAGAAAGACCTAATAAATTACGAGATCTATCATGATGAATCTCAATTCCTAAAAAAAAATATGCCTCTCCTAGATCTTTTATATCAAAAGTTTTAGAGAGTAAAAGCTTAGTCTCATTTAACAAATTCAAATCACTGCTAGCCAACAAAATATCATAAACATAAATAACAAGGAATATGAACTTACTCCCACTAACTTTAAGATAAATACATTGGTCTACCTTATTCTCCATAAAACCAAGGGAAGTGATAACTTCATTTGATACCCTCAGATATATTCTTATTCAAATTAATAATTATCTTCCTAATTCACTATGACTTGCAAGCCAAAGAAGTTTAAATCCGATTAGGAAAATGATTCCCTCATTAGGAAAACTCCTAGATCAGGAAGGAAATGCCCAAAACAAAAGAATGTCCTATAAGGAAGAGGAAGAGGAATCCTATTTTTCTCAGGTTTGAGCATCTCATTCTCTATAAATATTCATCACCTCCCCTCATAATATTCATTCTACTCTATTCTATTTCCTTAGTTCTCTTTATCTCTCAAAACTCTCTCTCCACCTTTTCTGACTTAAGTATCGGAGGGTTTATAGGGGAAACCTTACATCTCACCTTGCTTCTTTGTTGATTGTTTGACCGCAGGACTCAGAGGTTCCGGAATCAAGTTATCAAGTGGCATCTTCTATGGGAATCTCTTGAGTCAAAATCATCACAAATCTACCGAGCCAAGCAACTCTAAACATGGCATTCAACCCACCACCAACTACCGATACTCAAGCCAATCCGCCAAGATCAATATCGGATGCTCCCATCAATCCATCAGCCCTTATTTCTCTTATTAATCTATCAGCCCCCATCTTGTCGATTGACCCATTAGCTTTCATCCAACTTGAGGGACCATCATATCAAACCCCTCTTTTTGGAGTCGCCCATGGATGGATAACACCTGGCACAAGCTTTCCTTATTATGGTCCTTTACATCACACTACCTGACCAATCCCTTCCATACCTTTTCCAAGTCTTCCAGGAACCCCTATTACAAACACACCGGATTTAAACACAGTAGCCCAGACACTCAACCTGCCTCCTGTAAATAAAGAGGCAATGATCCTAAACATCCAAGACCAGATAGCCCTCATGCAACAAAAACTGAATGCCCTAATTTAAAAAAATAATCCCAGAACTGCTTATATAGAGAATAACATGATCATACCACCTGTCGTAACTAAGAGTGCCCTTGGAGGAGACAAAGGAGCTCAGAAAGATCTGGAAGGATCATGCACAACCCATCCTACCTTAGATGACTCCCAGATAGCTCAGAAAGTAGAATAAGTAATTTAGAAAGCTCGGACTGGATTGAGAAAGGAAGACGAATGTGTCTTAGAAGGAACAACACCCTTCGTAAGCAGGATTGTCAAAACCGAGATCCCTTCTAAATTCAAGCTACCTCAACTGGATCAATTTGATGGAACAGGAGATCCGATCATCCACGTCTCTTCATTCCAAACTAAGATGATGCTTTAGAATGTAAATGATGGGATCTTATGCTGCATCTTCCCTAGCACGCTTACCAAGACTGCTCAAAGGTGGTTTCATTAACTTCTTGAGAATTCTATTTCGTCCTTTGAAGGGTTAGTTAAGAAGTTTAGAACTCGATTCATCACCAATGTTCCACCTGCAAAGAATGCAAATAATCTTAGAATGTGCAAACAAGAGGCCTTAGAGTCACTAAGGAGTTACCTTGACAGATTCAACAAGGTCGCCATGCAGATCGAGAATTTAAGTGATGAAGTGGCCATAGAGGTTATGAAGAATGGGACACGATTAGGTAAACTCAAAAATAAGATTATGACTAAAGAGTCTACAACTTTCTCTGAAGTCATGTCTATGGCAATGAAACTGATAAAACTTGATGAAGACAGAAGGCTACGACGGGATGATGAAAGACCACCCTTTGAAAGGGAAGAAAGATCTGAGCCAAGGAGACTTAGAGCCCAACATCCTTATTTTATAGGCCCAGTAGGAGGCCTAACAGGTAGATTCAGGAAAGAAATTGAAAACTATACGCGTCTAAATGCTCCAAAATCATAAGTCCGTATATGGATTAGAGCAAATGGGGTAGGAATACCCGTACATAGAAGATTGAGTCCTAACAAAAAAGTAATGGCAGATAGAAGGTTTTATCGCCAATATCACCGAGAATACGGACATGATATTGATGATTGCCAAGAATTACAAAGAGCCATAGAGCAACTAATACAAAATGGCATGCTCAGAAAATTTACTAATATAAACAGGAGATACCGAGACTCCAAAGACAAGAATGGTGATAAGTCTAAAATGAAGAAGGCTCAGAATGAAGTGGTTGGAGTCATTAATATGATAATTGGAGGAGAAGCACCAAAAGAGAAAAGGATGAAGAGGACACGGAGAGAGGAAAGCCAATTGCAAAAGCCAACCATCACCTTCGAACCAGAGGATGGACAACACACTCGGCATCCCCACAATGATGCCTTGGTGATAAGCACTTACATTCGGAACTATCTGGTAAGAAGACTCCTCATAGATGATGAAAATGCAGTCTACGCATTCTCATAGAATGCCTATAAGGCTATGGGAGGCTCGGTAACTGATCTCAAAACCATTAAAAATCCCATCACTAGCTTCTGCGGAGGAACAACCCAACCTATAGGAGTAGTGGAACTGGAAATAGAATTGGCAATTGGGAAACAGGAGATTCAAAAGCAGTTTGGTCCTTGTTCAACATTGTGGATCTTCCACTTGCTTATAACAGCATCATTGGAAGACCCATCTTGTATGAGATTGATACAACCATGAGTATTAGGAGGCTGACCATAAAGATCCCTCCATAAGACTGAGTCATAACCATACTTAGAGATCAATCAATGGCTCAATAGTGTTATCAGTTGGCTTCCAAACCTCAGTTGGAAGCTTTTCCCCTAGCATCTTTAGAAACAAAAAAACAAAGTGCTAATCTAGAGCCAGTTGATCAAGTCCAAGCATTGTAAATCACAGAAGAAAAGGTAGTCAAAATTGGAGGCTAGCTCGATAAAGACATTAGAAAAAACATTAGTGAAGTTCTTACTAGACACTCTAATTGCTTAACTTTAAAAGCAACCAAAATTATGGGGGTGGACGCTCAGATTGCATCACATAGCCTGAACATCCTACCAGGAATAAAACCATTAATCCAGAAGAAAAGGAAGTTTGTGTAAGAGAGGTAGAAAGTGATTGCCAAAGAAATGAAAAAGTTGTTGGATGCTGAATTCATAAGGGAAGTTACACACCCTGAGTGGGTTGCTAATGTGGTGTCAGTTAAAAAAGCTAATGGGAAGCACCGAATGTGTGTTGACTACACGGACCTTAATAAAGCATGCCCCAAAGATAGCTATCCATTACCAATAATTCATTAATTAGTAGATTCAACAACTTGCCACCATCTCTATAGTTTCATTGATGTTGCTCAGGGGTACCATCAGATCCCCATGAAGAAGGAAGATGAAAAGAAAACGTCCTTCATTACTCATGAAGTTCTTTATTGCTGCAAGGTCATGCGCTTTGGATTGAAAAATGCTGGAGCAACCTGCCAAAGGTTGATGAATCATGTATTTCAAGACTAGATTGGGAAAAACGTAAAAGTGTACGTGTACAATATCATTGTTAAAAGTCAGACAACATAACAGCATGACGGGGACCTCGTGCAAATACTCACCACACTAGAAAAATATCAGATCAAGCTAAACCCGGACAAGTATGTATTTGGAGTAAAGGCAGGAAAGTTTTTAGGATTCATGATCTCACATAGGGGTATAGAGGCAAACCTAGAAAAGATGGAAGCCATTATAAATATGAAAGCTCCCAAAACACTGAATGAGCTTCAGAAACTCAATGGCAGAATTATAGCTCTCGAAAGGTTCATCTCATGCTCAGCCAAGAAATGCCTACCTCTATTCTGAGCTTTGAAGAATTCAAAGAAATTTGAATGGAATGACGAGTGTTGTCAGACATCATTTGAAGAAATAAAAAAATTCCTAACTTTACCGCCATTGCTTAGCAGACCAGTTCGAGATGAAACCTTATACTTGTACCTCTCTATTGGCCACACGAATCCATTGCCTCAGTGTTAGTCTATGAAGAAGGGAGTCAATAAAGCCTGGTCTACTATGTCAGCAAGATCCTCAGAGGTTCGGAGACCCGGTACCCTATGTTAGAGAAACTCACCATGATAGTTGTGCACACATCTAAAAAACTCCGATAATACTTTCAAGCCCATTCTATAGTTATCACTAATTTCCCCTTACAAAAAATTCTCTAGAGGCCAGAAAATTTAGGACGACTGGTCTAATGGTCAGTTTAGTTGAGAGAATTTAATATTAGTTATGAGCCTCGTTAGCAGATAAAAGCTCAAGCTCTAGCAGATTTTATACAAGAAATGACATTTGAAGAAGCCGTCTCCCTCTCATACCCAGAGTGGAAATTATAAATAGACAGAGCATCTAGAGCTCAAGGATCCGGAGCTGGAGTCATCTTAATTGGGCCGACCAAACTGAGAATCAAATATACAGTCCAAATAAAATACAGTGCCATAAATAATGCAGCTGAGTATGAAGCATTAATTACAGGACTCAGACTAGCAATAAAAGTCAGAGCTAAACATCTCAAAGTTTATTCTGACTCCCAACTCGTGGTCAACTAGGTTAAAGGAACATACTAGGTCAAAGATCCGAGCATGGTCAAATATGTGGAAAAAGCCAAGCAGCTCCTAAAGAAGCTGGAGCATCAGGAGGACAATAGGAAATATTGCAAATTCCCAGAAGTGAGAATTCAGAAGCAGATTTGTTAGCCAAGTCAGCATCTGAAGCCAACTAGGTGTTTAAAGAACTTGAGTTAATTGAGGAAGTTACCAAACCAAGCATCGAGGAAGAAGAAGTAATGAACACTCTATAGGTGGCTGAGTGGATGAAGCCAATCATACAATACCTAGAGTAGGGAATCCTACCTGAAGATAAACTTAAGGCTTGGAAGTTGAAGATCAGAGCCGCGCATTACTCCATGTATAATGGTGAACTCTACAGAAGGTCATTATCTCATCCATGGTCAAAGTGTGTGTCTCCAAAAGAAGGCAACTATGTGCTCAGAGAAATCCATGAAGGGATATACGAAGCTTACTAAGCTCAAAATTCCATGGTCTAGAAGGTATTATTACAATGCTATTACTGGCCTAACATGTCCAAGGACGCATTCCAACTCATTCAAAAGTGCACTAAGTGTCAGCAGTTTGCTCATCTTACTCATAAGCCTTCCAATACTTAGCATCCTATTGGAAGTTCTTGGCCTTTCGCTGTTTGGGGAATGGATATTTTAGGTCTGTTCCGAGTTTCTATGTCTCAGAAGAAGTTCTTGATCGTGGCAATTGATCACTTTACAAAGTGGGTATAAGTGGAAGTTGTTTTAACAATCACTGAGTCTCAAGTATAACATTTCTTTTGGAAAGAAGTTATTTGCAGATTCGACATACCTCACACTTTGATCATAGATAATGGTAAGCAATTTGACAATGAGAAGTTTAAGGCATTCTATTTAGAATTGGGCATCAAACTCAGATTGACTTCAGTGGCTCATCCTCAAATAAATGGGCAGACAGAAGTTACTAATAGAATCATTATGCAAGGGCTAAAGAAGAGATTGGATGAAAAGAAGGGAAACTGGGTAGAAGAGTTCAACAATGTCATATGGGCATACAGAGCAACACCCAGAAGCTCAACAGGAGAAACACCCTTTAGATTGACATACGGAATGGATGCAGTCATCCCTATGGAAATTGGTTCACAAAGCTACCAGTCTCTGGAGAGTTGGATGTAGACATCAACAATCTCAATGCTCAAATTTGCCTAGACTTACTTGAGGAAAGAAGGGAACGCGCATATGTAGTCTCAGAAGCACAAAGGCATAGAATAGCTGGATATCATAACAAACATGTCCGACCAAGGCAATTCAAAGTTGGAGACTTCGTGTTGAGGAGAGCAGACATCGGCAAAGGCAGTTCTGGAATTGGCAAGCTCGGACCTAATTGGGAAGGCCCATATCAAATCACTGAAAAAACCACCAAGGGTGCATAGAAGATAAAAGATATACAAGGAAAAGAATTGCCTCGATATTGGAACTGGGATAGCCTTAGGAAATACTATCAGTAAAAGAAATTGTACTTAAAAAAAAGAGATAAGCTTTAATAAAGAAGTACCATTTCATTCATTCTCCATTGTTTTTACAAAAAAAAAAACCTTAGTGTTTAGATTAGCCTCAGACTCAGAAGGCACTAAGCTAACTTCAGTAAAAGCATTAACATCCTTCAAAGCAGGAGTCTTGGGCACCATGGAGGTAGCAATAGCAAGGCCAGTTTTGGCTAAGGACCCTTCTCCAGAATCATTAAGATTCATCGGATGTTCGGAAGTAGACCCCCCAACAGTGGTCAACTTCTTAGAGACTCTTGGGCCTTCTCGGTGCTTCTTGGTAGCTTTACTAGTAACATCATCAGCAACAACCAATTTAGCCAAGTCTGTTGATGTTATCTTGTCACACTCAAAAAAGTCTAGATCAGGAAACTAAGCAAGTAAAATCCCATTAAGCTCAGATTTTTACGCCTTGATGAACTCGGACACCATGTTTTGATAGGATCTCTGGTCATCCTTTCGGTCTTTATTTTCTTTCTCCAACTTTTCCTTCAACGTGGCAAGCTTGGAATCTTGCTCCTTCATCTTCTTAGTATGTTGGGCCTGGGTATGTTCAAGATCTCAGATCCTTTTTTCTTGAGACTCCACCTCAGACTTGGTTTCATTAAGTTGTGCCTCTGTAAGTTCCATGGCACGAGCTGCTATCAAATGTTCATCCTTAGCCAGCATCAGGCCTTGGGCCATCTATAAGTGAAATAGGAAGCATTAGTATATTAACAATACTTATTGTCATTGCAAGATATGTTCTAATCTTTTACCTTCAAGGCATATGTAATCAGGGCATTAAATAGCTAGCCTCTACCTATATCCCTCCACCATTGGACGTCCTCCGGTAAGCGCAAAGACTTGATGTATTGGTCTCTAACTTAGGGGTTCAGAATGCTCATTGGACTCATCTTGTTCAGAATCCATTTCTTTGCATCTGGACACCCATAAAGCCTTGGATGTTTGATGAACACATTCTCGGTCAATTCTTCTTTGTCCTTAACTATCCATTTGCCTCTAGAACGTTTCTTTAAAGGCTCAGTAACCCTTCTTTGGGTATGCTCAATGGGAGGGTCCTGGAACAGAAATGAAATTTATCCTAAAAGAAGGAACATAAAAAATATTTTCTAAAACAAGTTGAAAACTAGACTCTAACTTCAAACTAACTATTCCTACTGCCTCAACATCTACTTCAACATCATTCGCAACTCTTAGCTTAGCCTCATGCTCATTTGGTTTCCTTTTGCTCATGAACCCCTTATTGTTTGCGTTGTTTCTTTAGCCAAGTTGTGAACCTATGACACTCACTCTTTTTTGTGACCATCCTTATGACAAAAGAAGCATTTAACCTTACTCTTTTGGACAACATCATGACCTCTCACCTTTCTAGCCTGACCATATTCATGCCTTTTAAAACCTTGAGTTTTCTTTAGAGCATAATTATTAGGTTTAATCTTAGACCCATCTTTCTTAGAATTATGGTTAAGGTTAGGGCTAGGTTTAGGTTGAGAAACTAATAAGGCACTCTCCCTATTTTCCCTTCTTAACTTCTTCTGCTCAGCATCACATTTAGCTATAAGGTCATTAGCACTCCAAGTAGCATTTTGAACATTATAAGCAGTCTTAATTTGGCTAAAATCAAGAGGTAAAGAATTAAGGGCAAGCAGGACAATAAAATCATCAAGTAAATCAAGCTTAAGACCCTTTAATTTCTTTTAAATGTTAACTATGCTAAGGATATAATCTTTCACACTCCTTATATTATTATACTTCATGTTGGTTAACTAACTCATAAGGGTCCCAACCTTAGCCTTTTCAGATACAAAGTACCTTTGTTCCACAGCAGCAAGAAAATCTTTTGCACTAACTTCATAAGGAAACCCACTTTTAAAGTGCTCAGGAATGGCCCTTCTCATTACCATGAGACTAAGACAATTTGATCTCTCCCATTTAGCATATAACTTCTTTTCTTTATTAGTACTATGATCATCAGGCTTAGCTGGCTCATCTTCACGCAAAGCAAAATCCATATCCCCCACAGATAGAGCATACAAAATTTCTTCTTTCCATTTCTTAAAGTTTGTGCTAGTCAACATCTCTACAGTAGCACTAGCATGGTTCATGCTAATGGAAACTGATCAAGAAAACAATATGAACATGTGTCAATATACGGGCTAATTTTGGCTTGCAGTATTAAAATATAAAAATTCTGGCATCACTACACATTCCCCTTTCGGCAGAATATGCACATGCAATAGAATTTTTAATATGGAACTCACAAATGAGAGTACAATAGTTTTTGACAAACTATCCCCTTTGCGCAGATAGATTCTCTAGACTAATGCATCTCTTAACACAAAAATGTTCTATATCATAAACTATTTCAAATTAATGTACCTAATAACCCCCTTTGGGCAAGTCAATAAATACAATAATCAGAAATTATCTCTTCACAAAAATTAAAATAATTTTATAAGTCTCAATAAATGTCCTACTTTGGTAGTAACACTTATTTTAACTCATAAAACCTTTTTAATTAAAGATTTCTTAAAAGACCCGCAATTATAATGTATATCAAACACTAATATATACATTAAAAATACACAAATGAGGTACTCAAACACAAATGTACCTCTTTTATTTAATACATGTTCAACACACAAATCTTGAACAATTTAATATATATATATATGTCCAGGAAAGATTGGAGAGTTCCTCAGCCATCGACATCCTTTCCACCACACACCTCGCATCTATACTAAGCCAGTGCCCATGTGAAAACTTATGGACCCACTGGCAGTAACACATCCTCTTCCATGGAAACTCTTGGAAATAAAAAAACATGCCAAAATGATAATCCAGTCTCTTATAGAGAAAAGAGACCCACTGCTGGCAACAATATTAGCATCCCCATTTACTGATTTTGGAGCAATTTGCCTAACCTCGCTCCACTGGCAATTTTTCTTTAGGTGCCTAGATTGCCCACACCTTGCAAAAAACCAGGTTGATTATCATTGACTTCATCTGGCCGCAAGTCAATATCAATACCCTCATCAAATTTCTCCACCTCAAAAGGTAACCCGAGAGAATTTTCACTATGTGACAAATTGTTACAATCACAACACTCTCCTTTATCATTCTCTTTCTAATTATATACAAAACATGCTGATTTGATCATAGTCCTTACCTTCTCATACAAGCGACTTGCACTACTGTGTCCCTTATCGTCACCAAGGTGATGTTCTTTAACATCAATATATAGAGATTCAGCCATACTCATTCCAAGAATTATTAATCTCCAAAAAGAGGAAAAACCCAAGACTAATTTTCTTTTTTTTTTCCCTCACAATTTAGAGGAAATAAATGTTGGAAAAGTAAGCAAATAGTTCTTTTTTTTTTGAAAGAAAAGCAAATAGTTCATATGCAGTCAACATTAATTGCTTTTTTTTTAAATACCAAGTAGACAAAAATCATAAAAATTTAGAAAAATTCTTACCTGTTTATACCCCACAAAAGTTTCCGTAATTCTTACATCATTCTAATGCCAGATGTTGAAATGTAAAATGATTTTTTTATACCAATAGAACTATCTAGGCAAAAGCCCCCAAAGACTGCCCTAGTGGCCAGGCTGTTGGAGGGTAAGGCTGTGGATCTCAAGTTAGAGATCCATGCCCCCTCTTCAACTTTGATAAAAAAAAAAAAAATAACAAACACTATCTAGACAAAATGGATCTGTTATCATAGTAGGCTCCACATGGTTGAGACTTTGAAAATGCAATTTATAATTATTTTCTAGTGCATTGGTTATACAAAATTTCAAGCATCAAATAAGTAACCTTAGATGTGTTGATGTTATATATGTTCACGTTAATAGAATTAAGCCATATACATTTAATAAAAAAAATTAAAAATTTTTTATATACTCAATAATTTGTTAAATTTTTTTAAGATTTTAGGAGTTTCTATAAATTTAAAATTTTTTTAAAAATTATCGTGATTATAGAAAATTTTTATTTAATTTTTCTTAGCTGTATATTACTTGGTTTTAAAATTTATAAATTTTTAAAAATTTTTAGATCTACAAAAAATATTTTTTAAGTTTTTTTTAAATATAAAAATATATTTCTATAAACTTAAGAATTTATAAAATAATAAAAACTTCATAAATATTTATTTCAAAAGTAATTTCATCAATTTGCATTGTTATTTGAGCTAATTTTTATTAATTAACATTAAAGCTAAATGTTTCTTTAATTTTTAGGACTTAATTTTAACAATTCTTTGAAGAAGCGTCCAATGTAATTCAATTGGAATAATAAAAAAAACATTAAGGTCAAACAGAAACTTGAGGCATAGTTGAGGGTCAAATTTACACCTTGTCCCTAAGAATCACGGGTATGTTGCATTTGGTGATCCTCCATACCAAAACTATACACATCACTTTTCTTTTTTTGAATGATTATACACATTGCAAAGTTATTGATCTTCCACTATAGTGTTGTTTTTTGGCAAAATTTAGGAATCCTACATTGGAAGTTTAGGAGAAGTGGGAGGAGTCCTGAGGCTATAAAAGGACACATTCTCCTTCTTAATTAATCATCCCACAAAATTAGCCTTCTCCTACATTTAGGCTATTTTTATTCTTTCTCTCTTTTGTAATATTTCCTCAATTAGTGAAACATTATTTTCGTAGTGTCCGAGGATGTAGACATAATTGGTCGAAACTCATTAAATTTTGGTGTTATCTTTTATGTCTATTTAATAGCTATTGTCGGGTATAGTTGTTTTTAATTATTGTGCTATTAAAATTACTTGTCTTGATAGATTATGTCTAAGGAGGGTGTTTTTTAAGGAGGCATTATGACCCTACCACTCTTTCCTAGGAATCTACCTTGGGGTGATTTTTAGTATAATCGTTTTCACTCTAGTCACCTATGCAATAGTTCTCAAGGTGAATTTATTATTGTGGAAATTAACCCGAATTCCACAACAATTGGTATCAGAGCTCTTGGTTCATTTTAGTATACTCAGTGGTTGCGGCTTAGGCTAATCTTCCACATCAGAAAAAATTTCCTTGGGCTAATTAGCATTCCGCATTGACAACTATTAAATAGAATTTGTAGCAGAAATGACAAACAACACAAAAGAATCCACATCGAAGTCAACAACTTCTTCATCTTCAATTTTGGGAAGAATTGCTGTGATAAATGCTAAATTTGTAGTGGAAATTTTTAATGGCACCGGCCATTTTGGCATGTGGCAAAGTGAAGTTCTAGATGCTCTTTTTCAGCAAGGTCTAAACATTGCCACTAAAGAAAAGAAACCAAATAATGTTGAGGAGAAAGAATGGAAGATGATTAATAGATTGGCATGTGGTGCCATTCGTTCGTGTCTTTCTAGAGAGCAGAAGTATGCATTTTCTAAAGAAACTTCTACAAGTAAATTGTGGAATGCATTGGAAGAGAAATTTTTAAAGAAAAGTGGTCAGAAAAAATTCTACGTGAAAAAGAGATTGTTCCGCTTCAACTATGTTCCAGGTACCACTATGAATGATCACATTGCTAGCTTTAATCAACTATTGACTGATCTGTTGAATATGGACGTGGCTTTTAGAGAAGAAGATTTTGCTCTGATGTTGATGGGATCACTTCCTGATGAGTTTAAGTATCTTAAAACTACTCTACTTCATAGGAAGGTTGATGTGTCTCTCAGTGAAGTAACTGCTGCCTTGTATAGTTACGAATTGAGAAAGAAAGAAAAGCAAGAAAACACGAATGTGGAAGCAGAAGCTCTTGTTGTTAGAGGCCGTTCACAGAGTCAGAATAAAGGAAGGAGAGGAAGATCAAAGTCAAAGTCTAGACTGAGCAAAGATCAATGTTCCTTTTATCGAGAAAAAGGGCACTGGAAGAAAGATTGTCCCAAGCTAAAGAATAAAGGCAAACTTGAAAGGGGAAAGGTTGTCCCAGAGTCAAATATAGCTGAGTGTGATGATGCAGATTCAGATCTCTCAATTACTGATACACCATCAACCAGTTGTTCTAGTTCATGGTTGCTAGATTCAGCTTGTAGCCACCATATGACCCCCAATAGAGAATGGTTCTTTGATTTTAAAGAACTAAAAGGTGGAGTTGTCTACACAGCAAATAATGCCCCTCTTAACACACATGGGATTGGTTCAATTCACTTAAGGAATTAGGATAGACCAATTAGAACCTTAATAGGTGTTCACTATGTGCCAGATTTGATGAGGAATCTCGTCTCTGTGGGAACCTTTAAGTCAAAAGGTTTCGAAGTAAGGGCAAAAGATGGGATTATGAGGATCATCTCTGGTGCACTTATGATAATTAAGGGAATTCAAAAAAGAAATAATGTGTATTACTTTTTGGGTAGTACAATTATTAGGACAATAGCAGTAACAACTTCTACTGATGATCAGGAGTCAGGAGCAACTAGGTTATGGCATATGCGCTTTGGGCATAGTGGTGAAAAATCCTTGAAATTACTGATAGATCAAGGATTATTGAAAGGAGCACAGGCTTGCAAATGAGATTTTTGTGATCAAAGGGAAGAAAACAAGGGTGAAATTTGGAACAACAATCCATGATATTGAGGGTATTTTGGATTATGTTCATTCAGATGTGTGGGGGCCTTCCAAGACAGCTTCGTTAGGAGGAAAACACTATTATGTCACCTTTGTTAATGATTTTTCCTTGAGAGTTTGGGTGTATACAATAAAGATGAAGGATGAGGTACTGGAAATTTTCCTTAAATGGAAAAAGATGGTGGAGACTCAAACAGGAAGAAAAGTCAAATGTCCCCGTACAGAAAATGGTGGAGAGTTAAAAAGTGATTCCATTTTTGAAAGTCTATGAAGTTGAAGGTATTGTTAGACACTTCATTGTCAGAAATACACCACAACAAAATGGGGTGGCAGACTGTATGAACCGAACATTGCTGGAGAAGGATCGGTGTAAGTTGTCCAATGTTGGGTTGGGCAAAGAATTTTGGGCTGAGGCTGTAGTATATGCTTATCACCTAGTCAACCACTTACCATCGACTGCTATTGGTGATAAAACGCCATTAAAGAAATGGTTTGGAAATCCTGCTACAGATTATGCTTACTTATATGTGTTTGGTTCCACTATATATTACCATGTTAAGGAGTCAAAGCTGGATCCAAGAGCTAAGAAGGCGATCTTTATGGGGATCATCTCTGGTGTCAAAGGCTATCATCTTTGGTGTCTAGAAACAAAGAAAGTAATCTTCAGTAGAGATGTTACCTTTGATGAATCTACCATGTTGAGAAAGGTGACTTCAAAAAAAATGGAGCAGACAGGTGGTACTCCCAAATAGGTGGAGTTTAATCACACTAGAATTATCCTAGCCAATAAAGAAACTAATGATGACTCTTCTATAGTAGAAGAAGAGTTAGATGAAGAAGAGGTTTAAACCCAATTACCTCCACAACAACAAGAATCAATTGCACAAAGAAAGGGAAAGAGGACTATTAGACAACCTGCTCGCTATGCCAATATGGTCACTTCAGCATCACCAATTGCAATTGATGACGTTCCTGCCACTTATAATGAACCAATTCAAAGTTCAAAACAGAAAAGTTGGAGGATTGCCATGGATGAATAAATGTAGTCCCTTCAAAAGAATCAGACATGGAAACTAGTTTGTCTTCCGAAGGGAAAGAAGGCAATTGGGTGCAAATGGGTATATGCAAAGAAAGATGGATTTCCTGACAAGGATAATGTTTGCTACAAAGCAAGATTAGTGGCTAAAAGCTATGTTCAGATGGAGGGAGTTGATTATAATGAAGTATTTTCTCCAATTATAAGGCATTCCTCCATCATAATTTTGTTGGCTTTGGTAGCCCAGTTGGATTTGGAACTAGTTCAGATGGATGTAAAAACTGCTTTTTTACATGGAGACTTGGAGGAGGAAATCTATATGACTCAGCCAGATGGATTCAAAGTTGTTGGAAAAGAACAGATGCTATGCAAATTGGAAAAATTGCTGTATGGATTAAAGCAATCTCTGAGGCAGTGGTACAAGCGATTTGACAAATTTATGATAAGTAAAAAGTACAAAAGAAGCAAATATGATCATTGTGTGTATTTGCATAAGCTACAAGATTGATCCTATATATATCTTCTTCTTTATGTTGATGATATGCTAATAGCTTCCAGGAGTCAGACATAAATTGAGAAATTAAAGACTCAATTGAACAGGGAGTTTAAGATAAAGGATCTCGGTGAAGCAAAGAAGATTCTCGACATGGAGATATCTAAAGATAGGAAATTAGGGAGGCTTTATTTATCTCCAAAAGAATATCTGAGAAATGTACTAAAACGTTTTGGCATGATTGAAAAGTCAAAACCAGTTAGTACACCACTTGCTCCTCATTTCAAGCTTAGTGCATCCATGTCACTAAAGAATGATGTAGAACAGGAATACATGACAAAAGTACTGTATGCAAGTGCTGTTGGTAGCTTGATGTATGCAATGGTGTGTACGAGGCCCGATATTTCATAGGCAGTTGGGGTTGTGAGCAGGTATATGCATGATCATGGCAAGGAGCATTGGCAAGATGTGAAATGGATTCTACGGTTTATTCTGAACACCGTAGATGTTGGTTTGGTATTTCAATAAGATAAGTCAGATGGTCGTTGTGTAGTTGGGTATTATGATTCTGACTATGTTGGTGATTTGGACAAGCATCATTCAACTACTAGTTTTCTGTTTAGTCTTGCAAAAGCACCAGTCAATTGGAAGTACACCTTACAGTCAACAGTTGCTTTGTCTACTATAAAGGCAGAGTATATGGCAATTACATAAGCTGTGAAGGAGGGAATTTGGCTTCAAGGGTTGCTTGGTGAAATAAGAATGGAGCAGAAGCACATCAAAGTGCATTGTGATAGTCAAAGTGCTATTCATTTAGCAAAGAACCAGGTTTATCATGCAAGGACGAAGCACATTGACGTTCGATATCACTTTGTACGAGAGATTCTAGAAGAAGGTGGAGTCATAATCGAGAAGATTCGAGCCACTGAGAATACTACTGATATGTTGACAAAAGTGGTAACTGCGGTCAAGTTTAAACATTGTTTAGACTTGGTCAATATTGTTGAAAATTGATAGTTGGAATTTGCAGACACTACTGAAGGTTGGATTTATGAGAGAATTGTATGGAATTTTGCCAAGGTGGAGACTTGTTATTTTTTGGCAAAATTTAGGAATCCCACATTGGAAGTTTAGGAGAAGTGGGAGGAGTCCTAAGGCTATAAAAGGACTCCTCCTCCTCCTTAATTAATCATCCCATAAAATTAGCCTTCTCCTATATTTAGGCTATTTGTATTCTTTCTCTCTTTTGTAATATTTCCTCAATTAGTGAAATATTATTTTTGTAGTGTCCGAGGATGTAGGCATAATTGG
>CATIWM010450861.1:0-11242 GCA_949671775.1 Mallotus repandus
TAAATAGTAGCATTACAAAATATTTATTTACAAGCACTTCACAGACGTCAACTAAAAAATTATAAAAAGTAAAAAATGAAAATTTAAAAGTTCAATTAGATGCAATAACTTGTTAAAAACCTATTAAACAAAACCTAAAAATTCGAAATTTCAAAATGGTTTCAATTTAAATATTAATGTAAATTAATATGACATACAAATAACTTGATAAAAAATTAGTTCGAATTTAACAAATATTAGTATAAAGATATAAAAATTAAAATAAAAAAAATTCAAGAACTCAATTAAAGGTAAAAAATTAGTAAGGATCTATCAAATAAAAATAAAAAAAACTTAGGGATCTCAAAATGGTTTGAAACCAAACATGTAAAGATATTATTGGGAAATGTTAGCGATTCAATGGACTTTTTAAATATTATGAATTACGATATAGTCTATTTTTTGGGCCAATAGGATAAAGTCTAATTCAATGAAATATAATTCTTTGGTTGGTATTTAATAATTCTTGGAAAAAATACAATAAAATACCATATAGTTAGGTATTTTTTTATTTAAGGGATTGTAGTATTTTTTGTAACACTTAAATATTTGTGATTTAATTTTACTTACATTTTAGTATCATACTCAGTAATATTATTAAAAATATATGATGTACTGTTAAAATAACATCTAACTAAAACAACCTCGTAATAAATAAAAAGAAATAATTTTATTAGGAATAAAAAGAGATAATTTTTAAAAATAAATTTATAATATTTTTGAAAGTATCAAAACAGTTATCTTAATAATAAATTACATGTAAACTATTTTTATTATTGAAAGGAAGTGTTATATTGAAAATTTTATTATTAAATAACGATAATGTTTGTTGATAGAGTATTAAAGTATTAGAAAATAAAATCACATACCTCTAAATATTAAAAAAAAAAACCACAAAACTTTTAGTAAAAATATGTCTAACCACATGATTTTTTTTTTTTAATTATCCCATAATTCTTTTGACCCATAAAATAAATATAGTCTAAACTAGAGTGAAAATGTTAGGACATAAGATGCACCAACTCACAACTACAAAAACAAGAAAAGTGGGATAAAAAATTATCTATTTGTCTCTGTAACTTACTAAATAATTACTTTGATACTTGAATAGATAAAAATAAAAAAAATTATTTATTACTTGATATTATTATCTGTTTGTCTCCGTAGCTTATAAAATAACTATTTAAATACGTAATAAATAAAAAATTATTCATAATGAAGTAATACTTTTGAAAAGTTGAGATGTCAAAAATAATTAATTTATAATTTAAAAGGATAAATTAGTATAAATAACCCCTCTCTCTCTCTATCGTTTTCGGATTATAAGTGAGAAAAAAGAAAGGTGAAAATGATAGAAACAACAAAGAATGAAGCTTGGACAACGCAGGCTGAGAAGAAAAGGAAATTAGGACCCATAATCACATGTGCACTACAAAACAATTTCAAAAAACAAAAAGTAGTAGTAAACAAGTAGTGGGTATGATCGATGCATGGAGACTATGATATACATCATTTGTGCACGTGAATTTTCTTTGCAATCATCAACAATTTCAACAACAAGAAGGAACAATTTTTTTTTTGTTCTTATTCCTTTTTAGAAGGCAAATAGAAATCCCGTGCTCAACTCAACTATTATTTCACAAGGTGTCGAGCAAAATTCCTTTTTTTTTTTTTTCTGTTATTATTTGTGTTACAATAATACAATGGGATGGATGTTGAAATAATTTAATATACTTTGAACTATACAAGAGAAATATATATATCTCACTTTGTTTTTCTATATAAAATAAGTAAAAATTATGTTGGAGAGCAACACATGCATATACACGACGGTATTGAGTGTATTGGATATATGTTGAGTGGATTTGATATAAAATGAGTTAATTGGTAGAAGCCAACATGGTTGGAAACACTTTTAAATTTTGTCTAACAAGCGTATTTTCCGGTAAGCAACGCGGTTTAGAACATGAAAATCTTCTAAACTGTGTTCGATAGGTTTTAAATTTCCCAAAACAGACATGAGCATGGCACGACTTGGAACACAATCATGTCCTAAGGTGTGTTTTGAAAAATATTTGAGTAGTCTGTCTTTGAGTTACAACCATTCCATGAATGGTTATGTCCTTTCATTAACTAGTTATTTCTTAAATTGAAGGCACATATAATCCTATATCTTCAGCATATTAAAAAGACTGACGATTCACCTCTTGTATTTTTCTTTATATATTTCTTGAAATGTTTTTTAGAAAACTTCAGATTTTCATTATCTAAGTTTTTAGACTTTGTTGTATCTTGAAAGTGTTTTGACAACAAAAACCCAAAGCAAACATAGTGGGGTCAATAAACACTTGAAAGAAAGTGATTACGCCTCAATGCTAAAACACACTCACTACCATAATAATTTTCAAGTGTTTACTTATTTCGTTCAAAATAGATACTGAGTCTGATTCTGTTTTCTAAGATTGTGAATCAAAAATTTATGAAGTTAGATAGATTTGATGGGATTAATTTTACCTACTAAAAAGACAAGATATTATTTATTCTTATTGCTCTGAAAATTATCTATGTGCCATATAAGAATTTATCTCCACTTTCTTCACCACAATCTAATGATGATGAAGAAACAAAACAACCAAAGAAGAAGCGTGAAGATGATGAATTTTTATTCAGAGGTCATATTCTTAATTCCTTGACGGATTGTCTTTCTGATCTATTCTCTTTCATGACCTCTCCACAAGAAATGTGGGCTGCACTAGAGACCAAATACAATACAAAAACTAAGGTGCTGATAAATTTCTTATCTCTAAATTTTTTAATTTTGCTATTTTTGACAATCGTTAAATTCTGGATCAAGTGCATGAACTTCAAATTCTAGTTTCAAAACTTAAGGATTTGAAGGTTTATGTTTCCAAACCATTATAAGTTGGTGCTATAATTGCAAAACGTCCTCCTAATTGGAATAAATATAGGAAGAAGTTGTAGTATACTACTAAAATATTTACTTTAGATTAACTCATGAAACATTTGAGCATTAAAGAAGAGTCACGAGTAAGTAAGAAAATTTATTTCTGAGTCTGGTCATAAAGTGAATTATATTGATGAAAAGAATAAGAACCAAAAAAGTACTAATTGCTCAAATAAAAGAAAAATTCTTAAAGTTGGTTCATATAAGAATTCCAAGAAGGGAAAAACTTATTACAACTATAGAAAGAATGGGCACTTTAAATGTGATTGTATAATAAAGAAGAAACATAGATTAAATAAATATACTAACATAACTAATAGTGCTACTGTAGTTGAACAAAATGTTGCATAAATTGTTGCCATGATTTCTAAATTGCATATTGGAATGCTCATGGAAGTGCATATGGCAACAATGAACAAGTCAAATGATTGTGGTTTGCCTCCGGTGGTACTATCACATTTGCCACAATAAATATTTATTCAAAAACTATAAAGAGGTAGCAGCTGGACATAAAGTGCTAATTGGAAGCCATAATACTGCAAAGATTCTTAGAAAAGGAAGCATTGAAATTATATTTAGTTTAGGATAGAAAATCCTACTTGTTAATGTATTGCATGTTCTAGAAATTAGAAAGAATTTAGATTCTGCAAATTTGCTTTATAAGAAAGGGGTTAAGGCTATTTAGAATAATTTAATTCTGACTAAAAATGAAATTTTTATTGGGAAAGGTTATTCATGTAATGGTATGTTTAAATTAAGTGTTGTTAATGTTAGTAATAATAAGAATAATACACATGTTTCCGTTCATACCATTGAGTTATCTTTATCAGTATGGCATGATCATTTGGCTTATATAAGTTTTAGATCATTAAAATATATGGCTAAATAGGGTTTGATTTCTTATGTTCATTATGATAAGCTACCATGTGAAGTTTGCATTCAAGCAAAAATGACTAAGAAACCATTTCTTAAAATTGAAAAAACATCTAGTTTATTGAAAACTGTACACTCTGATATATATGAATTAATTGGTATATTAATTAGAGGTGGTAATAGATACTTCATAACATTCAATGATGATTTTCCAAAATTTACATATGTGTACTTGATGAAAACTAAGGATTAAACTTTTGATATATTTGAGATTTATAAATCTGATATTGAAAATCAAAAGAATATGAAAATAAAGATCCTAAGGAGTGATAAAGGTGGTGAATATTTTCTTACTGAATTTTCTTCCTTTTGTAAAGAACATGGAATTGTACATCAAACAATTGCTCCATATACTCCACAACAAAATGAGATTGCTGAAAGAAAAAAAATAGGATGTTAGTAGACATGGTTAATGTCATGCTAATGAATACGAAATTGCCAACAAGCCTATAAGAGAGGCTTTACTCATTACTTGTCAGTTACAGAATAGAATCCCCTTTAGAAAACATAAAATTTCACCATATAAGTTATGAAAAAGTAGAAAACCAAATTTGAGTTATCTTCGAGTTTGGGGATGCTTAGCATTTTATAAAGTTCTGGATCCTAAAAGAGTTATACTAAAACCAATAGCATTAAGAAGTGTTTTTGTTGATTAAGCTGAAAATTCTAAGGCATATAGAATATTAGATTTGAGTTCAAATGTAATTGTTGAATCAAGAGACATAGAATTTATTGAAAACAAATTTCAAAATGATTCTCATAAAAACCCCAGTGATTCCAATTTGGCTAATGAACCAACTAATTATCAAAATTTTGATATACATTTGAATGAAAACTCAAATGGCAGTTCTATTACTAGCAATAAAGAAAATGACCATGATTTTCCTATTGAAATTAGGAGAAGTGAACGAGTAAGGAAAGAGAAATATGCTCCTCCAGGATTTATATTTTCTAAATCCATTATTTTTCTGGTTGAAGGAGATAAATCTATAAGGATTATTGTATAGTTATGCGGATTTATATTTTCTAAATCCATAAGGAGATAAATCTACAAGGATTATTGTATAGTTATGTAGGATTTATATTTTCTAAAGCCATTATTTTTCTGGTTGAAGGAGATAAATCTACAAGGATTATTGTATATTTATGCTATGAACCTTAGTCATTTTTGCCAATCTATCCTTCTTTTAAAATCATGGTGAATTGGTATATGAACTTTTCAATTTGTTGCAAATCTATTCATGGTCAAAATAGCATGTGTCCACGTTGAAATGACATGCTGATATAGCATGCATGTGCAAATTATGTGCTAAAAGTAAGGATATATTTGCAAAAAGGTTGAAAGTTAAGGATAGAAAAATTACTAAATTCTTCTTGTAATTTCTAAATCAGCAAATAAATTTACGCATGCATGCCATTCAGTATGGCCACATGCTATTTTAACTGTGGATAGATTTTCAACAAATTGAAAAGTTTATATATCAATTTATCACAATTTAAAAAATATAATAGATTAATGAAACTGACTAAAGTTCATGTTAGAGTTATGTAATAACCCAATCTACAATTCTTAATAGAATACCAATTTTATTAATTGTAGAAAATGATTCAAAAACATTTCAAGAAGCTATATCTTCTAGATTTATGCTTTTTGGAAGGAAGCAATTAACAATGAAATGGACTCATTGCTAAGTAATAACATGTGGACCATTGTTGACTTGCCTCTCGGTACTAAGCCAATTGGCTGTGAATGGGTCTTTTGGAGGAAGTATAGTACTGATGGATTATTACAAACCTTTAAAGCTAGATTGGTAGCAAAAGGTTTTAAATAAAAACAGGGTACAAATTATTTTGATACATATGCTCATGTAGCTAGAGCAACATCCATTAGAGTACTTTTAACTCTAGTATCCATATACAATTTGCATGTGGATGGACCCTAAAAAAATTGAAGCTATTGTGAATTGCAAGCTCCTACCAAAGTTATTAAGTTAAGATCATTATTAGGTTTGGCAAACTATTATCGCAAATTCATTGCTAGATACTTAAAAAGTGCTGCTCCCTTGACAAACCTAATGAAGAAAGATGAAAAGTGGGCTTGGCCTAATGTATGTCAAGAGGCATTTGACAAATTGAAAGTTGCCATTATATCATAGCCAACCCTAAGGCTGCCTAACTTTGAGTTGCCATTTAAAGTACACATTGATGCTTCAGATAAGGCTGTTAGAGGAATTCTTGTATAAGATGGGCATCCTATGGCTTTTGAAAGCTGAAAGTTGAATCTAGTGGACCAGAGGTATAATGCTGATGAAAAATAGATGATTGATGTTGTTTATTGCCTACTAATTTGGCATGTTTACTTGTTAGGAACTAGCTTCATTGTACAAACAAATAATGTGGCTAATGCCTTCTCTAAAACATAAAAGAAGTTATCCCCAAAGTAGGCCCGATAGTAGGAGTTCTTGGCAAAATATGAATTTATGTAGGAATATATGCCTGGTAGACACAACCAGGTTATTGATGCCTTAAGTGAAAGGGAAGTCTTTGCTACCTTGTACTCTATTTTGAGGGTGGAATTTGACATGCTAGAGCATATCAAATAGCTTGCTGCCACTGATACTGCCTATATTCAACTGGTTGCCCAAGTGAAGGAGGGAACAATCCGTAGGTATTAGATTAAGGATTATCTCCTTATGGTCAGGGAGGGAGAGTTTCGTGCCTTTTGTTGGGGGATTATAGAGGGAATTACTTAAAGAAACTCATGATCCTATGTGGGCTGGTCACCCAGGTGTGGACAAAATGCTAGCTTTGTTATCCCATTCCTACGTTTGGCCAAAAATGGAGTCTGATATTGAGGGCTATGTTAAGACTTGCTCGGTGTAACAATAAGACAAAGTAGAGACAAAAAATGAAGCAGGCTTGCTGCAGCCTTTTCCAATTCCTAAAAGCCTTAGGCTTCTGTTTCCATGGACTTTATTAGTGGGTTACTTAAAGTTGATTGCATGTCTTCTATCATAGTTGTGGTTAACATGTTCTCTAAATATGCTATTTTTATTGCTGCCCCTTTGACATGTCCTTCTGATGTTGCTGTAACTTTATATTATCATAATGTTGTGAAATATTTTAGCCTACCTAATGATATTGTGAGTGATAGGGATGCAAGATTTACAGGTAGATTCGGGACCTTATTGTTCAACATGATAGGGACATACTTGAAATTCTCCACTATAAATCACCCATAAACTGATAGGTAGACTGAAAGATCAATCATTTACTTGAGGAGTATTTTCAATATTATGTTATAGCCAATTAGAAGAATTGGTTGGAGCTACTGGATAGTGCTCAATTTTGCTATAATTTGCACAAGTCCTTAACCATTAAGATGAGCCCCTTTGAGCTTGTGTTGGGACAGTAGCCTGCTACCCCTATTGAAGTGGCAAAGTAGAGGATAGGGGGAAAATGCCCTATAGTATATAGATATGATAGAGAAAAGCAAGAGATGATTGAGGAAGTCTAAGACAATTTGTGAAAAGTTGCTAAGAGAATGAAGAAGTATGCTGATAAGAAATGCCGTCCACTTGAATTTAATATAGGAGACAAAGTGTTACTGAAATTGACTCCCCAAATTTGGAAGAAAATCAGTAGTAAGATGGTGCATACAGGGTTAATCTTAAAGTATGATGGCCCTTTTGAGATTGTGGCAAAGGTAAGCAATGTTGCTCATAAGTTGAAGTTGCCGGAGGGTTTAAAGTACAACCAACCTTCCATGTGACCTTCTTGCAACAATTTCATGAATATGTGAATGATCCAGCAAGAAGTCAAGCCAAAAGAACTCCACTAGTTGTGAGAAAGTAATTTGAGGATGATGTGGAGAGAATTTTAGACCATAGAACCTTTGGCCAAAGCACGAAGAATCATAGGACTGAGTTCTTAGTCCTTTGGAACAGCAAACCTGAGGCTAATGCAACTTGGGAGAGGGATGTGGCTCTTTAGCAATTTGAGAGGTAGATCCAATACTACCTCACTAATTTAATGAGGATGTTGAATGACTTAGGTGGGGTTAGTTTGTCAGCTCCTTGAGCTTTGAGCAAAGGTTAGTGTCGAGGATATAGGCATTATTCCTTGACACAGCCTTGTCAAGATGTGGGAAGCATAAAACAATGCATGGTGGCTTTGATGGCAGTATGTGGCTGCATTGTCTAAGTGGGAAGATGGCTACTTAGGCAATATAAGGAGTGTGCAAAACTGGCATTGACATTTGGCTAAGCAACTGAGTAATGGGCAAGCAGAATTGGCATAAAGACATTGGTTGGTTAGGCAAAGAATTTGAGTTGGTTAGGCAAAGAATCTGATTGGGCAATTAGACTGGGCGGTTATGGCTGCTTCCTATTTTTTTTGGGATTCGATTATGGCACATGTGCAGATTGCCAACATAGCAAAATAGGTTGTAATTATGTGTTTTATTTATCCTTGAGGCAGTTGGGGGTGTCAATTACCACAATAGGATAAGAGAAAAGCAAAATTGCCCCTTTGTAACTTCCATTGTATAACTGCCCTGTGTATAAGTAGTATGTGTGCATGGGAAATTCTGTAAGAGGAACCCCATTGTTTTGTATCCTGCTTATTGAGAATAATAAACAGGTTGGGAGTGATTCCTATAATGCTTTCGTGTTGCCTTAATTCTAAATAATTGTACCTTACTCGTGTTCAAATTAAACAGCCTAAAATTTGGCTAAGTAATTGAACATTTTTGTGTGTGTGCAGACTTAGTTGCCTTGCAAGTATAACTTTATGGGCTTGAAATTGACCCTGTAACATTAACTATGATGAGTCTTATATCACCTATAAATATTGATGCTTGTCCATGAATAAAGTTTCCACAAAGAACAATATTTAGGTAGCACTAATATAGGATACATCAACAAAAATACCGAAAAATAGTTTTTTTTTAATATACAAAATATGCCACACCAGGATTCATTTATAAATATTAAAAATATAGAGATCAATTTATAGCTATAAAAAATCATTAAGTTCAGTTTATATAAATTATATCTTTCATTATTAATGATATTTTTTTTTATCACTAAAAATAACTCTAATACATTAAAAAAATATCATAACCAAATTTATAAATATAGAACTCTACTAAAAATTTTAGCCTCCTTTTCTCTCAATTTTCTCTTTTTTATTTTTCATCCACTCATCTTCCTTAAGCAAGGAGGGGTGATTTTTGGCCATTCTTGGTCTGAAATCATCTCTCTACATCTCTTTTTATCAATTTATTTCTTAAATAAGTAGTTATTCCATATAAATTTGGGTATTTTGTTTTTTTGTGATTTCGTCGTCTTGTTACGACACTTTGTTTTCCGTCGTCTTGTTGCAGATTTTTATTTGTGTATGGGGGATTCAGATGGGCAAAACATATTTGATCAGATAGAGATAACAAATCATATTATGGTCATCAGTGTGTTATAGAACTGGAGTCATAAATATTCTATTTACTATAATATTATCAAATTTATAGACTTTGAGCTGATTTATTATATTATTAACTTGAGTGTTGTTTTATTCTTTATTATTTTTAGCAAATTTGTATATGTATTTCTATCATTGTATTGCTAGTTTGAATCAATAGAATTTTTTTTCTTTTCTAAAAAAAAAAAAAACAGAACTCTTTTACAACCACAAACACAAACAAAATAATAAAACCTTAATCATACACAATTTCTAAATAACACATAAACTATTTTATTTCTAATTTTACTTAAAATTAACAAGAAAATTATATACTCATAAACGAAATTAAAATATCAAGACTATATTCACAATGTTCATTATATGTATATGGGTGTGTTGACCTAAATATAATTCCATTAAACCATGATAAGTCTTATACTACCTATAAATGTTTATGCTTGTCCGTGAAAAAAGTTTTCACAAAGAACAATATTTAGGTAGCACTAATAAGGGATACACCGATAATAATATCGAAAAATAGTTTTTTTTTCCAAAATATACAAAATACGCAACACCAAATTTTTTTTATAAATATTGAAAATATAAAGGTCAATTTATAGATATAAAAAAATCATTAAGTTCAGTTTATATAAATTATAAATTATGTCTAATTCAAAAATATATTTTTCATTGTTAATGATATTTTTTTATAACTAATAATAATTCTAAAACATTTAAAAAAATATCATAACCGTATTTATAAATACAAAACTCTTTTACAACCACAACCACAAACAAAATAATAAAACCTCAACTATACACAATTTCTCAATTATAAATAAACTATTTTACATCTAATTTTACTTAAAATTAACAAGAAAATTATATACTCATAAACAAAATTAAAACATCAAGACTATATTCACAATGTTCATTATGTGTGTGTATATATATATATAATGTTCATTATGCGTGTGTATATATATATATATATATATATATAATCTTTACTTAATAACATTTCTATTTTCAATGTAGTCATTTCTATTTTCAATGTTGTCATTGACATTTCATTAAAAATATTATCGCTAATCTATATATATAGATATATATATATATTAAATCTTGAGTCCTAAAATTATTAAACCAAAAATTTGACAAGTGTTCACCTTCATATTTAAGTATTCACTTAAAAAGGTAATGTGTTAAACTATTAAAAATCTTAATTTTTTATTAAAAATAAAACATTTTTGATATTATTTTTTAACTAAAATATTATTATACATATTTTAATACTACTCAAATTCTAAAATTATGTATATATTACCTATTTTTCTACCTTAAATTACCCAAAATATATTTTCTAAACCATTAAAAAATTAAAAATATTATAGGAATTACTTAATATTATTTTTTAACTACAACAATATTATACATACTTCAATACTAATTTAATAATTTTTTATTTAAAAAAACTAATTTAATAATTCTAAAAACAAATCTTATTATAAATAAAAAATTATGGCAACAAAAATTAAAGAAAATAAAATAAATGTAATTTATTTTATTTTTAATTTATTTAGTTATTATTTCATTTAAATTATTTATATCATTTTATTTCACAGTCTACGCATTGCGCGAAATCACGACTAGTTTATATTTAGAAATTGAAGATTGTATTTTAGCATTAGCTTATTAGGGCATCAAACTAAAGATATGCGTGTTCAAAGGGAGATTTTTATCATCTTTGCATTGCTTGATTTGAAGTCCAAGGAAGAACTTGAGTTCACCCATCATACTCATCTCAAATTCTCCTTGCATTAACTTAGAAAATTTCTCACACAA
>CATIWM010450874.1:0-16849 GCA_949671775.1 Mallotus repandus
AAAAAGAAGAATAAAAAGAAGAAAACTAAAGAGAATAAAAATTAAAAAAATGAAAGGAGGAAATAAATAAAAAAAGAGGAAAAATAAAATAAAAGGAAGAGAGGGACACACATGTAAATAAAAGAGACAAGTATGTAATTAAAATGGACAACTTTTGTAGATAATAAAAAGTAGAGACATTTTAATTAAGAATTTTAAAAAAATTATTTTTTTTTATCCCTAAACAATTTTAGTTTACTGACATGATTTTTCTTTCTTATGTTTGAAGAAAACATATTTAAAACACAACACTTTTGGTTTCTTAATAAAAAATATGAACTTAAAAAAAACAAAATTTTGAAAACAAATAACACATTAAAACGACTTTGTTGACAACCATGAAAAGACATAACTTTTCGTTTCACTTGAGAAAAATAAAACAAAAATTTGTAACTCTTTGATTAATCATAATAAGGAGAACAAAATACAAGAAAAATGAAACTTTTAGAAATGCAAATGGAGGAAACTTTCTATAGAAAAGAGTGCTGAAACTCTCAAATTGCTTAACCTTATAGGCCATAGAATAGGAGCTATGATTTCACATTTGGAACCAAAAGCACTCTTAAATAGAATGGTAAAAACAAGAACTCTAAAATTACAATAAGAAAAATAAACATTTCAAGAGAAAATAAGGTCTCAAAATTAGAAACCATAATACCTTCATACTTTTATTCCTTAATTTAAGATTGTCATATTTTTCTTGAATCTAGAACTGAACAAGTTAGTCACATTTTGCATATATTTAGCATGATTCACCACTAATGTTTTGGGTACAACATCCAATATTTGGATTCACTTTACAAAACATATTATTTAATTTTAAAATATCATATTTTTCTTAAGTCTAGAGTTGAACAAGTTACTCTCATTTTGCATAGATTCAGCACAATTCAAACAGGTTTTTTTTTTTTTAGATTTTAGTCCAAAAACATGTCAAAATAATTTTTCATTCTATTATATTTTCTAGAAAAACAATCATTTTATCTTTCTTTTACAAAATAATTTTATTTTACAAATAATTATTTTAAAGGGGTGAAATAAATTTTATTTAATGGTGATAAAATTAATATAGAAATGAAGTAATAAAATGACAATTTTAATTGAAAATGTATTTGTAATATGATTTTATTAATTAATTTCATTAATGTTAAATAAAATAAATATTTTTGCACATAGTTTATTATTTTTATATGCAGACTTATATTTCATTAATTTTTTAATATAAATAATTTTGATGATGTAATGATAATAATTTTTTGAATCAATAATTGATATTATTAAATTATTTCAAAGTATTTTGAAATCCTTTTTAATATTAATAATAATAATAACCATAATAACAAAAAATATTAAAATTTATATTATTATTATTGTTATTATTCTAAGCTCGAGCTCGAATCGGTCTTAAAACTTGAAGCCCGAAACTTCACACGAATTCGATCAAGCTTAATTTTCAAAATTAGAGCTCAACTCAATTAAATGACTCTTATACTCGAGTTCGACTTGGCTCAACCTGGTTAATTATTCAAAAATTTAAATACCTATTGTAGATATGTAAATTTTCATAAATTATTTTTAGACCAATAAGATATTTTTGGTCTATTAAATAATTTAATTGGACTAATTAAATATTTTTAGTCTAATAAATTTATAAAAATTTTAGACCAATCAAATCTTTTGGTTTATTATCTTAATTAAATTTTTTAATGGCCAATCGAAATATTTCAAAAATGCCATTAAGATAATAATAAATAAATGATAATTATAAAAATCATTTATTTAAATAATGATGTAGATGAGCCAATCAAATTGCATCACAGATGGTTAAAATCAATCCCACTGCTAGAGTTATGAAATTTCATAACACTTGCACTACCTCTTCAAATGCCTATAAATAGAGGTGACCCTCAAGCTCTCATGATATCAAGACTCAAGAATTCAAGCCTTGAAGCACTGTCATATTCAAGTCTCAAGACTCAAGAAATCAAACTTTGAAGCTCTACTAAATTCAAGACTCAAAGCTCTCCAAGATCATCAAAGGTATTCTTCAAGTTCCATAAGATCATCAAAGGTGTTCTTCTCCAATTGATTCAAGATCAAGCTACAACAAGCCCTTGATTCAAGTTATTTCAAAGCATTGCGAGATCCAAATGAGAGGATTTTAATTCTTTTTAATAAGAATTTTTTATAGAGATTGTACTCCACTTTTCAAGATCAACAAAGTTCTTAATTTGATTCTCAATTTTCTTATTTGATTTTTTATACTTGAATTTTGCGTTTACAAATTTTTGGCACGCCCACTGGGACCACTCTACCTCTCATCTCCTTTTTCACGAATCAACTATTTGAAGAAAATGATACCCAAGAAAAGCGAAACGACGATTTCCAAGAAGTACGATCTTCGTCGTCGAGCTGGCCAACCTCACTCTCCAATTGCATCACGTGTTGGTTCTCCTAGTGATAGTAGTCCTGATGCTGTGATGAAAACCAAATCAACAAAAGAACTGTATGAACAAACAATATCTCTTCCTCATCAATCCGTTGTCTATCCAAGAGTACAAGGAGGACAAATCTCTTCTTTAGAGATTAAAGACCTTTTCTTATCATTCAAATATGATGATGAAGGGAAAAATTCATGTGCAAGTTCTATGCCAACTTTACCTCACCATGGTTCAACTTCCAATTCTGTCATGATGACTAACACGACATCAATGGAAGAGCAAATTGTAAACTTGACCAAGATAGTGGAAGAGCTCATAAACAACTCCAAAGAAAATGATGCCCAAATTGCATCTTTAACCGCTAAGTTAGAGAAAACAACTGGAAAAGCACCCATGGATGCAATAGTTGATTTGCCAAAAGTAGAAATGGAGGATGGAAGTACTTCCACAGCCAAAGCTGAGGATGACACTTAATTGGCAATCAACAATTCAATTTCTGCTACTAAGCTCAAAGAACTCATCAAAGAAGTTGTGAAAGACCAGGTGGAAATTTTGGCTCAATTCTCTTATATGTATGCAAAGCCATACACACAAAGAATTGATATGCTAAAAATGCCCCCAAATTACCAACCACCAAAGTTTCAACAATTTGATGGCAAGGGAAATCCAAGGCAACATATTGCTCATTTTGTCAAAACTTGCAATAATGCTGGCATGGATGGTGATTTGTTGGTTTAGCAATTTGTCCGATCATTGAAGGGCAAATCTTTTGATTAGTAGACAGACCTAAAAGCTAGTTCCATAGATAGTTGGGAGCAATTAGAATGAGAATTTCTTAATCATTTCTATAGCACTCGCCGCATAGTCAGCATGATTGAGCTTACTGTTACTCGCCAATGGAAAGATGAGCCTGTCATTTATTACATTCAAAGATGGAGAAGCCTTAGCTTGAATGCAAAGATAGACTTTCTGAAACATCTACCATTGAAATGTGCATTAAAGGGATGAACTGGGGTTTATCCTATATTCTTCAAGGAGTAAAGCCAAGTACTTTTGAAGAGTTAGCTACCCGCGCTCATGACATGGAACTTAGTATCTTGGATGCTGGACATCAAAGCATTCCTGTGCAAAAGCCGAATAAAAATAAAGATAAGCAAGAAGCACACAAAATTACTAAGTTAAATGCAAAGCCTAAAAATAAGCAATCTTTGACAATTAGCTCAGCACCAGTCAAAGTGAATTTTAAGGCTGACAAAAAAGAGGTAAAGCCTAACGTTGCTACTCAATCTCAAGAAAAGAAGAAGATTTCCTTGAAGCAAAGACAAGAGAGGAAATATCCTTTCTCTGACTCTGATGTTTCAAGAATGTTTGATGAAATACTTGAAGCAAACCTCATTGAACTCCCGGAGATGAATCATCCCGGTGAAGCTAATAAAACTAATGATCTAAATTATTGCAAGTATCATCGTTTAATTAGCCATCTAGTGGAAAAAATTTTTGTCTTCAAGGATAAAATAATGGAGTTAAAAAGAAAAGGAGAAATTTCCTTTGATGAAGAAGAAGCAAGTGCAAACATGACTAGTATTATAGATTTAAGCCATCACGTAACATCTACAAATTTTAAAATTAGTTTTGGAATATTTGATCTAATAACTATTGAAGTTCCTTCTTTTGTTCAAAGGATAGAGGAGCATCAGAGTGATCCACAATTGAATATGCAATCCACTCCTGGGGGCATCATTTCAAGTGACGAAACTAATGATGAAGGGTGGATCCTTGTTACTCGTCGAAGGAGTCTCAAAAGAAGAATGTTTATAATCTAAAGCCAGCTCCAAAAAGAGTTAAAATTGTCAAAGCATTTTCAAAAGCACCAAACATGGCAAAGAAAAAGAAGTTTAACTTCACAAAATCTGGAAAAGCTTTACCTTCTCTTGAGGCTGAAAATATTTTCCAAAAACCTGGAGTTCCAATCACTTTAGCTGACTACATGCCAGAGGGTTTTGGGAAATCTTTAAATGCACTTACATGTTGCCATATTAGAGAAGGAAGTGAGACATAAATTCAAGAAAATAAATCATGCCCTTATTACAATGCCTATAGTGCATGTGAAGAAGAAATTATTTTCACTAAGGATGATTTGTTGCTTGGCTTAAGATTCCATAATCGACCCTTGTTTGTCACAGGGTTTATTCGTGAACAAAAGACTAAAAGAATTTTAGGATGATTTGTTGCTTGGCTTAAGATTTCATAATCGACCCTTATTTGTCACAGGGTTTATTCGTGAACAAAAGACTAAAAGAATTTTGGCGGATAATGGATCAACTTTCAACATAATTCTGCTAAGGACAATGAAGTAACTTGGCATACCCATGGATAACTTGATGCAAAGTCGATTGATGATTCAAAGATTTAACCAAGGCGGTCAAAGAGCCCTTGGTAAAGTTCACATTGATCTATACATTGATGGCGTGGAATCAAGTGCTCTACTTCATGTTATTAATGCAAGGACAACTTACAATGTATTGCTAGGTCATCCTTGGATTCATGAAAATATGGCGGTCCCATATACTCTCCATTAATGCTTCAAATATTAATAGAATGGTGAAGTAAGAAGAGTTATGGCAGATACTAATCCATTTAATGAAGCAGAACCATATTATGCAGATGCTAAGTTTTACTTTGAGGCAACAATAGATGATGAGATACAAGTTGAAGTTGATTCAAAAAATCAGCTCAAAGAAGAACTTAGTAAGAAGGGAACGGAGCCATCTAAGGAAACTCATTCATCTTTGATAAAAAGTGGAGAGGCGAAGAAAGAAGTTCAAAAAAAACATAACAATCCTATGCAAGTAGCTTCTAAACTTTGATCCATTCAAATAAAACAGAAGGTTGAAAGAAAAGGTTCCTTCAAGAGCCAAGATGAAAATGTTGTCAAGGAACTAAAGGATTTGATCCTTCCCATTACAAAGCTCATGGTAACGAAAGAAACTCAAGAACCATTGAAAGGGTTCATAAATCCTTCTCAAAGATCAACTGGAGAGCATCAAGACTTGCCCACCAAGTGTATAAATGGCTTTGATCCTAATGCTTACAAGTTATTAGCTAAAGTAGGATTTGGTCAACAAAGCACTTTATTAAAAGGGCAAGAGAAATCCCAGCAAGACAAAAGCCTTTCCAATGAAATTTGAAAGGTTTGGATGAAAAAGGTAGCAAATCCTCAAGCCTCTAAAAAGCATCTTGGATACCATCCTCCAGCTCCCTTACGCTTAAAGATTCATAAAAGTGCTTCTAAATACATCACGGTTGAGGTTGAAGGAAACAAGTCTGTTAAAGCCAAGTCTTTAGTTTTTTATCAATTAGGAACTCCTACAAGTCATGTTTTAGTGTTTGATCACATTGGAACACAAACAGGTGACGGTTCAAAACTTAAGTAAGTTTCTACCAAAGATAGACTTGGAGTCTTGAAGAGTAAAAAATTCAAGAGGGCCAAAAAGAAATTTCCTTTATTGGTGATACATAAGGAGATTGAAATTAAAATGCCATCACGTATGATCCATCAAAGCAAATGGGTTATTACAACTAGTGAAGTACTCAAAGCAAAGCAACAAATAGTGGTGATCATTAACCCATTCCCTCATCAAGAGGAAAATGAAGAAGTTGATGTAATGCCATCATATCATCATCACTTATAGTGATGATGATAAAGAAGACCCAACCATTGAGGAAGATGCAGAAGAAGCTCCAACAAACTTTAAAAAAGGAAACGAGGTTGTAATGGATAAACTAAAGGAGATTAACTTAGGGACTATTGAACATCCTTAACCAATCTTTCTGAGTATGAATTTGTCTCAAAAAGAAGAGGATGCTTAGAAGCAACTCGTGATCGAATATAAGGATGTCTTTGCATGGTCATACAAAGAGATGCCTGGCTTAGATCCAAAGGTGGTAGTTCATCATTTGGCAATTAAAAAGGGGGCAAATCCAGTTAAGCAACCTCAAAGACGCTTCTGACTTGAGTTGATTCCTCAAATTGAAGTTGAAGTTAACAAACTGATTAACGCTGGTTTCATTAAAGAAATCAAGTATCCAAAATGGATTTCATGCATTGTTCCAGTAAGAAAGAAAAAAAGTCAAATTCAAGTATGTGTTGACTTTCGAGATCTTAACAATGCTTATCCTAAAGATGATTTTCCATTGCCTATCACTGAGATCATGATTGATGCTACTACTGGCTATGAAAGATTATCCTTTCTTAATGGGCCATCTAGATACAATCAAATTCCAATGGATGCAGAAGATGCAAAGGCAACTACTTTTTGAACACCAAAAGGGGTTTATTACTATAAAGTCATGTCTTTCGGTCTTAAAATGCTGGGGCAATATATCAACGAGCAATGCAAAATATTTTTGATGATATGCTCCATAAAACTGTTGAATGTTATGTGGATGACTTGGTTGTAAAGTCTAAAAAGATCAATAATCACCTGCAAGACCTTTGAGAAATATTTGAGCGTCTTCGAAAGTATCAACTTAAAATGAATCCACTCAAATGTGCTTTTAGAGTTTCTTCAGGTAAATTCTTGGGGTTTGTAGTATGTCACCGAGGCATTAGCATTGACCAAACAAAGATTGATGCCATTCTTAAGATGGCAAAACCAAAAAATATCCATGAACTCAAAAGTTTGCAAAGAAAGCTGGCATATATTAGAAGATTTATTTCGAACTTAGCAGGAAGATGTCAACCCTTCAATCAATTAATGAAAAAGGATGTTCCTTTCGAGTGGGATGAGGCATGTAGTAATGCTTTCAAAAGCATTAAAACATATCTTTTGAGTCCACTTGTTCTAAAAGCTCCAATTTTAGGACATCCTCTTATCCTTTATATATCTGCACAAGAGCACTCATTAGGAGTTTTGCTAGCTCAAAAGAATGATGAAGGAAAAGAGAATGCACTCTACTATCTTAGTAGAATGTTGAATGGTGCTAAGTTAAAATATACACCAATTGAAAAAATGAGTTTAGCTTTAATGTTTGGCATAAAGCTAAGGCATTATTTGCAAGCTCATTCCGTTCATCTAATTTCTCGAGTAGATCCTATTAAATATATCATGTCAAAAATAGACCTGTCATTAAGGTTAGCTAAATGGGCACTTTTGCTACAAGAATTTGAAATTGTTTTCATTCCTCAAAAGGCAGTTAAAGGCCAAGCTCTTGTAGATTTTCTTGCTGATCATCCAATTCTTGATGACTGGGAGTTTTCCGAAGACTTTCCGGATGAAGATGTTTTCTTTATAGAGCTTCCAAGTCCTTAGAGAATGTTCTTTGATAGAGTAGCTAAATGTAGCGGTGTAGGTGCTGGGGTAATTTTTATTAGCCCAGAAGGAGATCTCTTACCCTTTGCATTCAATTTAAAAGAACTTTGCTCAAATAATGTGGCAGAGTATCAAGCTTTGATTATGAGATTAGAGATGGCAATCAATATGCAAATTTTAAATCTCAAAATTTTTGGAGATTCAAAATTGATCATCAATCAACTTCTTCTGCTCTATGAAGTAAAGAAAATTGAGTTAATGCCTTATTTCAAGTATGCCTTAAAGTTACTAACTCAATTTGATACCTTCTCAATTGAGCATATCTCACGGAAAGATAACTGATAAGCAGATGCTTTAGCTAATTTGGCATCAACACTAGTTGTATCAGATGAGGGGATCCAAGTTCTAATTTACCAAAGAATGGTTATTTTATCATCAATTGAAATTGAAGATGAAGATGAAGTAAATGTTGTTTCTGTCTATGAAATTGACCAAGATGATTGGCGTCAACCACTCATTGATTATCTAGAATATGGAAAGTTGCCAAACTATATGCGCCATAAAACTGAGGTTAAACATCGAGCTCTTAGATTTATATACTATAAGGGAACCCTTTATAGACGTTCCTTTGATGGTATTCTCCTAAGTTGTTTAGGAGAAGAAGAAGCTGCTAAGGCATTACAGGAGGCACATTCTGGAATATGTGGAGCTCATCAATCTGGTCCAAAACTTCACTTTCAAAACAAGAGGATGGGATACTACTCGCCCACAATGGTTAAAGACTGTATGTACTATGCCAAAAGATGTTAAGAGTGTTAGTTTCATGCAAATATGATACGCCAGCCACCAGAACCACTTCATCCTACAGTTGCATCTTGGCCTTTCGATGCTTGGGGGCTTAATATTGTAGGGCTTTTGCCAAAGAGCTCATATGGTCATCTTTATATTCTAGCTGCGGTAGATTACTTCTTTAAATGGGCTAAAGCTATAGCATGCAAAGAAGTCAAGAAAGAAACTGTTATGAACTTCATTCGAGCAAACATTAGTTATCGTTATGGTGTTCCTCGTTACAGCATAACTGATAATGGCAAAGAGTTCTATAATAAGGCAATGAACAGGTTATGTGAACAATTTGGTTTCAAGCAACATTATTCTTCAATGTATAATGCACCTACAAATGGGTTAGCTGAAGCATTCAATAAAACCTTGTGCAATCTTCTTAAAAAGATTGTAAGTCGTTCAAACACCAACACATGCAACTCCATATTCGCTTATCGAACTACATATGGGCTTATCAAACACTAATACAGGCAACTCTATATTCGCTTATTTATGGTGTGGAAGCTGTTTTTCCATTAGAACAATAAGTTCCCTCTTTAAGAATTGCAATTCAACAAGGACTTTCAAATGAAGAGAATGTCAGCCTGCGCCTTCAAGAATTAGAGGCATTGGATGAAAAATGACTTGAAGCTCAACAGCGTTTAGAATGTTATCAGGCTAGATTATCAAAAGCATTCAACAAGAAAGTGAGGCCACGATCTTTTCAAGTTGGAGATCTCATTCTTGCAATAAGAAGGCCAATCATTGTGTCTCGCCGCATGGGCAATAAATTTCTTTCAAATTAGGATGGACTATATGTTGTGTAAGAAGTATACTCCAATGGAGCATACAAGATAGTAGATAAAGATAAAGTGCATGTTGGGCCTATCAATGGTAAATTTTTGAAAAGATACTATGCTTAAAGTTTAATGTCGCTCTTGGCCCGCATGAGCTAAAACTGTGAATGGCAAAAAAAAAAGGCTCGCTAAGTTGAAAACCTTTCATAAGGCAGCTTAGGTAAAAGTTAGAGCATAAAAAAAAAGCTCGCTAAGTTGAAAACTCGTCACAAGGCAACTTAGGCAAAAGTTAGAGTAAATAAAAAAATTGAACTATATTATGACTTGATCTTTTTTAAGAAGGTACGCAGGCAGCTTAGTATTTTTCTAAGTTCAGTCATACCAAAAAAAAATTGAACTACGCTATGACTTGATCCTTCTTAAGAAGGTACATAGGCAACTTAGTATTTTGATAAGTTTAGTCAAACTATGACTTGATCCTTCTTAAGAAGGTACGTAGGCAACTTAGTATTTTGCTAAGTTCAATCATACAAAAAAAAACATATCTTTCATAAAAAAATTATGTGAAGAAATGTTATCATATAATTGATGTGAATAAGTATGAAAAAAAATAAGTTTGAAGGGACAATTTCATCAAAATGTAGAAAAGATAAAAAAAAAGAGGTTTAAAAAAAATCTAAGGCCTCCACTCAAAGGCTTTTAAATCATCATGTTCTCTTTCAAGCAAATCTCGAAGTTCTTGTAAAGAGCGTTCCTCTACTAGTTCGCGAACGGGGGCATCCGCCATTTTAAATATTTCATCACTCATTTTAGAAATATCTCCTAGTCTATCAAGCAATTCTCTTTAACCATTCTGGAGGGATACTTCGAGTTCTTTCTTTTTGGAATTCAATTTCTGGAGCTCTTCATTGACTTGGATTAATTCATGTTCAATGGACTGATGTTTGCTTAAAGCTGCATTCTCTAGAACTTTCATTTCATCACACTTCTCTTTAAGTTTTCCAAGTGTTGCAAGATGTTGGACCCTTGGTGGCTTCAAAGATAATGTGGAGTTCAGTTCCTCAAAATTTTTTATCTTCTCAAAGTATTGTTCAAATAGTCACTTTGGATAAAATATATTAACTTTCTCAACAGATTGTATCTCATCAAAGACTTTAAATATTTTATCAACAAAAGAAGAAACATCTGAGAAAGTTGCATTAGTAATTTTGCTTCGCAAATCTCTCTATGCATAAGCAGCAAGTTCACAACGATGTTTGAAAAGAAAATCTTCCCCATGAAATCGAGAAAGAGTGGAAGGAGCAGCACCATTAGCTTTTGATAATTTCTCAACTCTTGGTGTTGGCAAATTTTCTTTTGAAATATTATTAATTTCAATTAGTAATTGATTTGCAGTCTCCAATCTATCAACAATCTTGTCAAATGCAAGAGTACAGTTTATAGAAAATGTACTTTGTTCAAGAATGTTGTTTTCATCTCCATCAACCTAAAAAAAATAAAAATATTAAAATGGAGATAAAAAAATAAAAAAATAATAAAGATAAAATATTGAAGAGAAAACTCACATCAAAAGGAATGCTTTGAAAGTAGGAAGAGCTGGGAAGATCATCAAGGTGTGTTAAGTCACTTAAACGGATAAATTCCTTTTCTTGGATTTTAGCTCTTTTCAAACCATGATTAAAACTACTTTTAAGATCGCTTGCTTCTTCATCAAGGATGTGTTGAATATTTTCTTCTCTAAGGCATTTTTCTGCTGAAGAAATAGATGCATTCTTGAGATTAGATTCACCACTTCCTTCTTGGTTTAAGAGCTTCCTTTTCTTCTTTAACATGGTGGGAGATGGTTCTTTTTCAACTTCAACTATTGGTTTTTTTGGGTGAACACAAGGAATATGCTTTGGAATTCTGCTTGATTTAAATAGATCAGGTGGTGGATCAAAAGGACTGCATTTGGAAGAATGAAAAGCTTGAGACCATTCCTTGGACCACCACTCGATGTAGCTTTTAGTGGCATGAAAGAAATTCCTAGGAACTCTGTGTGGCACTATGACTTTAGATTGACTCCCAACTTTTGTAAGAGAATTCCAAAACTAAAGGATTTTCTTTAAAGATGGTGTGTCAATTGTATCCTCAACGGATTTAGGACCGTCTTGACAAAATCTAAATTGCTTGTTGAATCTGTGAGGACTATATGGTTGGATATAGAAGACGTCTTCAAAGCAAGAAGCTAAGTATCCTGATCAAAGATTAATCAAATACTCTGCCCAAATGGAAGAATTTTCATAAAGAGAATTATCATCAACTACTAATTTTTCTCATTGTGGAAAAATTTAATACTTTCTATAAAATTTTTGCTCTTCAAAAAGCTTGCACACTTCAGGATTCTTGTAGAATTGAGCCATTCTCAATCCACCATATGAAGACATATTTTTCTCTTTTATTCTATCTTTTAGAGAAAAATGTGTGTCATATTTATCAGCCAACCAACAATACACATAGTGCACTGGAAAGCAAATCTTGTCATCCTTCAGGTTAGTTGAAGTGGATATTTGATGTAGTCCATGGTAAATGCTTGCCAAGACAGGAACTGCTAAGGAAAAAACAACTCCTGTAGCCATCAAGCTAGCAACTTTAAAAGGACTAGGACGAATAAGATTGGAAGATTAATAAGGAAGAACAAATTTGCAAAGCCAACATGAAAGAAATGTTGCTAAGTAAATCTCTTCTTATAAACCATGATCCTTCACTCCAAGCAAATCAAAAGGTCTTTGCCAATTCTTGTCATGTGCCAATGATTTATCAATGACTCCAGAGGGGCAAAATGTCTTCTTGGTGCAGAAGTTCTCTTTGAATGATTATGATCTTTTTCTGGAGGTTCTGAATACCTTGCTAGGCCTTAAAACCAAAAGTTGATCCAATCATCAACGGTCAATGTAGAATGGTTTTCAACTTTGCGCGAAAGTTTATGATAGACATGGAATAAGTACCTACAGCTACAAGGAAGAAAAACACCAGTCAAGACCCAAAAGCTCTCTAGCAGAAGGAATTACTTCATCATAGAACAAACCAACAGTTGGAAGACCTCCAAGCAAATTTAAGTCCCATAAAGAAATTGATTCTTCTTCATTAGGAAGATAAAAAATATTTGTGGCAGGACTCCAATGTTCATAAAAATGCCGCATGACACTATTTAATTTGTCATAAATGAAGAGAGAAGTGAAGACATCATCATAAATTCGAGCTTTCATGAGTGTTGATTTGTTGGTCTCAAGAACATCTTCTAGGCACTCCCAATAACACTTTGAAAAGGTGAATTCACCATTAATTACAAAGGTTGAAGGCCATGTGAACGCTTTGTTCTGAATGCGTTGCCCTAGTAAAGGTAAAGTCTTAGTACACCTTTGAGATGAATGAAAAGGAGACTGCAACAGTAAACATTGAGAATTGATGAGTTCCTTAGTAGATGGATTGATGAAGTCACAAGAAACCTTTAAGGAGCAATTCGAAAGGAATGGAATATCATCAGAATAAGGCCATTGTCAAGCAAAAGAACCGATAGCAGTTGTTTGAATATGTAAAACACTGGTTGAGCGGGCACCATCTTTCAAATCTTCAATAATCTTGATGCTTTGATGATTATCAATGTCTTTGCAATCTTCAAAATGAACCATTGGCGGTAAAGTTGAATGGTCTATAGTTAAAAATATAGAGATTTTTAATGACTATTCAAGTTGAAGGCAAAATCTTCAAGTTGATGACACAAAGAGCTTCCACTTGATGGCAAAGTTGAATAGTCTATAGTTAAAAATATAAAGATTTTTAACGACTATTCAAGTTGAAGGAAAAATCTTCAAGATGTTGATGCAAAAAGCTTTAAGTTAATGGCAAGATTGATTAGTCTATAGTTAAAAATATAGAGATTTTTAATGACTATTCAAGTTGAAGGCAAAATCTTCAAGATGTTAATGCAAAAAGCTTCAAGTTGATGGCAAAGTTGAATCGTCTATAGTTAAAAATATAAAAAAAAAAAATTAACGATTGTTCAAGTTGAAGGCAAAATCTTTAAGTTGATGGTGCAAAGAGCTTGATGACAAAGTTGAATAGTCTATAGTTAAAAATATAAAAAAATTTAACGATTATTTAAGTTGAAGGCAAAATCTTCAAGTTGATGAGGCAAAGAGCTTCGACTTGATGGCAAAGTTGAATAGACTATAGTTAAAAATATGAGATTTTTAACAACTATTCAAGTTTATGGCTCAAAGGTGGAAAAGTGTTGACTAGATTTGATCACTAAATCCAAGGGGAAAATCTGCAAAAAAAAAAAAAAAAATCAATCAATGAAATTGAAAAGAAAAAGAGACAAGAATTCGAAAAAAAAATAGAAGAATTCAATAAAAAAAAGAAGGAAATTGGCTCCAACAGAAAGGTAGGCAACATGTGAAAAAAAAAAACTACTCCAGCAAAAAGAGAAAGCACATGTTTTGTGCTTGGAATTCTTGCTTTTTACGTGTAATCATGGATTGGTAAATTGCATGGGAACAATCACATTAAACAAATTGGATGGCCATATTTCTGCATTAAAGAATTGGAGGCACGCTGAACCTGTCAAAGAAATTAAAGAGGATGGTCTTGAAGTAGTGCTTTTTGTCAAGTAACTGGTGATGAGAAATTATTATGCTCTGAATTTTAGGTGTCTTATATAGAGCTTTAATTCTCTAAATTCAGGTTGTAATAGGATTAAAGTTTTCAAAGTCCTATTATAACTAAAGTTTGCTCAAGTTCAAATTATATTAGGATTAAAAAATTTTCAATCCTAATTAAATTTGAGTTAAATATTTAAATTCAAATCTTATTGGGATTAAAAAAAATAAATCCTATTATGATTAAAATTTTCTTCAAGTCCAAAATATTTTGGGATTACAATTTCTTAATCCTTATTGAATTTTGATTAAAAAGATATTCAAGCTCAAATTATATTAGGATAAAAATTTTCAAATCGTAATATTATTTGGATTAAAATTTTTCAAGTTTTCAAATGCCAATGAATTTATTTTAAAGTGTTAAATATTTTCTAAGGCACAAAATTAAAATGTTACAATGTTTTTAAATTTTTCGAGACGTGTCCACTTCAATAAATTATGTGAACAAGTCTCGAGGGGGTATTTGTAGATATGTAAATTTTCATAAATTATTTTTAGACCAATAAGATATTTTTGGTCTATTAAATAATTTAATTGGACTAATTAAATATTTTTAGTCTAATAAATTTATAAAGATTTTAGACCAATCAAATATTTTGGTTTATTATCTTAATTAAATTATTTTAATGGCCAATCAAAATATTTCAAAAATGCCATTAAGATAATAATAAATAAATGATAATTGTAAAAATTATTTATTTAAATAATGATGTAGATGAGCCAATCAAATTGTATCATAGGTGGTTAAAATAAATCCCACCACTAGAGTTATGAAATTTTATAACACTTGCACTACCTCTACAAATGCCTATAAATAGAGGTGGCCCCAAGCTCTTAAAGTCTTGAAGCTTCCATATTCAAGTCTCAAGACTCAAGAAATCAAGCTTTGAAGCTCTACCAAATTCAAGACTCAAAACTCTCCAAGATCATCAAAGGTGTTCTTCAAGTTCCATAAGATCATCAAATGTGTTCTTCTCCAAATTCATATTTGATTCAAGATCAAGCTACAACAAGCCCTTGATTCAAGTTATTTCAAAGTATTGTGAGATCCAAATCAGAGGATTTTAATTCTTTGTAATAAGAATTTTTTTTATAGAGGTTGTACTCCACTTTTCAAGATCAACAAAGTTCTTAATTTGATTCTAAATTTTCTTGTTTGATTTTTCATACTTGAATTTTGCATCTACACTTGTATTTCAAATATTGAAGCTCGACTCGAGTTCAAACTCGAATCAATTTAATAAGATATTTTTTTCATTATATTAAAATAAAAAAATAAAATATTAAATATGTATATAGATTAGACTCAATTAGCTCATTAACCTATCAATTTAAAGAGTCTTTCTTCGGAACAAACGTGTGTATCTATGCAAATGAAATTATAACTGTCAGATTAATATTATTTATTTCCTTTTTTTTTTTGGAAAATGGGTGTCCATTGATGGAAAGAAGAACACAATACATGATAGTTCATGCTGTCATCACATAAGAGGAACTAAATAAAGTTTTACAAAATCATGCATAAAAGATTAACTAGTATTACCCATACTTAAAGTGATTACTAAACTGAGCAATCACAAACATAAACAGGCTAAACAGATCAAGAACTAGACTGCAGACGTGAAGCACTCGAAAGGGAAACTTGATCCAGACCCAGCTTGCTGCATCAGCTTTGTTGCAATACTGGATGCGAAAACAGTCTGATTTTAAGCAGAGGCTCTTCTCCTGAACCCCTCTCCATTGAATCTTTAACTTGCTAGTTCCCTGCACAGCCAAGCCAACACCAAAGCTGGCATCTTCAACCTGTGTTCATATTAAACAACAAATCCATAAACCAATATTATTGTTATCAACTCAAACCTCACTTAGGAGGCACTATAAACAGTAATATCAAAACAAAAGAAGAAAAAAGAGGTAATTTTGGCCAAAAATGGCCAAAATCCCCAAAAGAGACACTGTTGATGGAAACCAATAAAGAGAGATTGATGGAAACCAGTAAAAAGAAAAGGCGTTTTTTCAGATTTATATTTATTTAATCCTTACCATTGATGCATTATGGGTATTGATATATATAGATAATTAATTGTTGTAATTAAATAAAAATTAATCTGATGGATTAAATTTCATTTGTATAGATACAAATATTTGTACCGTATTAATAGTCTAATTTTTATATATTACATTTAAAAAGCGACATGTTATTTACAAAATAAATTTATCTTACAGGTATTCTTGTGGTATTAGATTCCTATTTGCCATGTCAGAAAAAAAACACCACAAATCAGAAAATTTTTTAAATCAGCATAAAAAGGAAATTTTTTTTTTGAAAAAAAAAATACCACAATTTGATAATTTTTCTATTTTTATCACAAAATGAGAAAAGCCCGATCAAGTCACTACTGAATGGTGGGTGAGAAATATTTAGTGCAGTCCTTTCCATCTTGTAGAAGGATTTCAACTTGTCTCATGCTGGGTCTCGCATCTTTGTCTTCATGTACACATTTTAGAGCTACTCTAACAAGAATCCCCATCTGATTCTTGTCATACTTCCCTTCCAAGTTAGTATCTACAATCTTCTCCATCCAAAGTTCTGTTGCAGAAGAGTCATTGATGGTTTCTCGAACCCATTTTACCAACCCTCCTCCTGTATCTGCTGCTTTTGGGCTCTTTCCAGTCACTATCTCCAATAACACCATTCCATAGCTGTAAACATCAACTTTTGATGTGATTGGTAGATTGAG
>CATIWM010450941.1:0-23672 GCA_949671775.1 Mallotus repandus
CCTATTTTCCATTCTTGGTATGTAGTGTGTTTATACACCCATAACATCTTATGCTTAATATTAATACTACATGAATCTCTTGGAACTCATATACACCCCTATGTGTCCATAGTCGATGTACATAATCCAAAACCATGCAAGTTATTGCTCCAATAGAGAGCCAAGACCTAAATTTGGTTTAGAATATTTTTAGGACTTTACTTAAGATCTCACTTTGCACATTAGCCATTTTAACATTGCATACATAACATGTATACTGAGCATGGCATTTTTCACATAAACATATCTCATATGCATATTGCATGGCATCACATATAGCATGCTTTGAACATATATATCATATATATACATAGAACATGCATTATTGATGCACAAATATGGATTGATCATGGACCCATTCTATTCTAACTCTTAGAATAATAAAATGGCCTTGAAAATAAAGGTTGATACAGGGACTGTGTCGACTCGTCATGGGTTTGCCGACTTGTTACAGAGGGTGAGTGTGTCGACTTGTTACCGGTGTGCCGACTTGTGATAGGGACAGCAGTATCGAGTCGGCACCGTGCAGGGGCTTCCGGTGTCAAGTCAATTCTTCACTCCACCATCTCCTTCTTGAACTATTCAAGCTCCCATTTCATAACACTTGTGAATTACATCAAACCCTTGGCATTCCAAGGTTAAAATTACATCATATTTCTATGTATTTAACTGTTAATTAAATAGAAAATAATAAAACTAATTATTATTACAAATCAAGGAAGTAACCTAAGTCCATGATCAAACCATTAATATATGTCAAACATATATTAAGCATAATGAAACTCTTACATACATAGCTATAACATCTACAACTAACATAAAAGATAATCACAACTCTTGCAATTATCAAAAAATTTAGCATGTGATAAGTGCAAAACATGCTCTGATACAACTTATAGGAAGGGGTGATCTCACCACCTATGTGGACTCAGTCCCATCATGTGACATAACATCCACATATACCTATCAGAGCACGCAACACTTATGCTCTTGCGCGAAGAGCCACACTTCATCACACGATCACGCATGAGAGTTCCCAGGAATTGGATAGTCCATGCATCTCATGCACTGCATCACCATGCACTACTATCCTTTTCTTTGATACCACTTGTAGGAAATCGGTTATGCTACTTAGGCTTAAGTATAGTATGGTGAGCACTAACCTAAGTAGAGTAAATTTCAAAAATTTACTTTCTCATAACCTTTCATCACATGAAGATTTTAAATCCCAAGATCCATTTTGCATTTAAACACATAGCTAACATACATCAACATATATTAAAATAAAACTTAGGAAATCACATTGGTATAATACTTACAATTTCCTAAGAGTTTGATGTGGATCACAAGTAATCCACTATAATGGATTACTCTCTTAAATCAATGCTAAGCAACCCAAGTGTATGGCCTCTAGCTTGAAACACCAAAGCCTTCCAATCACCTTCTTGCCTTCAATTAAGTATGGTTCCAAGCACCTCTCTTATGACCCAAGAGGCTTGAACTAACTTAATTCAAGTAACAAGTATAAGAGTATACTTTTGGCATATAGTTGGTTTCCCTTTGGTATATTATTTGTCTCTACACCTTCCACTAACTCTTAATAGATGTTAAATTCTTAACCTTTCGAACTCTTCTTAAGGTTATATTTACATGTAAAGAATTAGGGTTTTATTGGATATAAATCCATAAATATCTCTTACACTATCATCATTAGAAGGTCACCTCATGACTTGGTTAAGAGTGTATATTTGTATATATCTTATAAGTGTAGAGAATTTATGTAGAGATTATTTAAACACATATCATATATTTGAACCACATATATATTTCTCTACACATCACACTAACCAATTTGCCCCAAAAGTCAACTAAACACACATAAGATAAAATATCTCCTAATACGGCAAAAAGACTTAAATTGATAAATGGACTTGGGCTTGGTAGTTAGACCAACTCTTGGGCCAAGCCTAATCCATAAATCAATTGGGCCTAGTTAATGGACTTGGGCCTTTTGGTTGGGCCAACACTTGGCTCAAAGCCCATTTTATCAAACTTATGGCCTTAGGTTAATGGGCCTTGGAGTTGGGCCAGCATTTGGCCCAAGCCCATTCCATCAATCTAATGGGCCTATAATAGGTTAATGGGCCTTAGATTAATCTTTGGACCAAAACTCTTTTGGGCCTAGGCCCACACACCTTGGGCCATTAATCCAAGTCCATGAGGAAACACCATATACTATTTATTTAAACACTTTAAATAATATCTCACATTAATTAAGTATTTAATAATTAAACTCTTGGTGGAATTAGATTTCATGATATGCTAGAATCATTGCTCAGAGCATAAATCCAATTCCATTAATCTTAATTAATTGATTAAACTCTTTAATTAATAATTAGATTAATAAGGTGATATGGAAAAACTCTTATAGGTGTGACTTACTAGGTTCATGTCTAATTGGCAATGAGAATATAATATCAACTCTTGATATTATTTGAAACTCTTTCATGTTTAAATTTGAAAATCCCAATTATACATATTTAGTTCTCATAAGTTATAAGTGACCCCTAGCATTGATATCACGACTACCCAATTAGAAATGAATGTATATGGTGAGTCACACGAACCCTTATGGTCATAACTACCATGCACTAGAATCTTTTCATTAGAAGATCCCGATATAGCCTAGAGTCAAGTTAAAGTCAAACTCTAATAATTTTATCATATGACCTCATCTCAAGTTATTATTGGTAAAACATAACTAATACTAGAAACAATTTCAAACATTGAAACTCTTTTAGACTATGTTATATTTGTCCTGGCCAGGAACTCTATTCATCAAGAATAAACTCAGATAGCATAGGATCTATCCTGATTCACTCCAGGCAATGAATCTCTTCTTGGCTGAACACTCATCCCTAAAATAAATTGACTAGAGCCACCACACGCCATATACCCATGTGTGAATAACACAAGTATGTAAGCAGTAACAAACTCTAACCACTCAAATATGGATGACCGTGTCACATCTGGTCAAAGGACTATATGTACAATTATGACCTAGACTGTGATCGTTGACTATAAGTGAATATCCTTGCGATCACTAATCTAATGCCACTGTTCGATCCACCCATCACATGAGTATCCACATGTCTATTCTGATATCTCATATCAAGTAGTATGAGACTCACTACCTCCCACTATTAGTATCACATACTAATCAAGGAAAATAGATAGAGATGATAGTCTAATTAATATTATCCAAATATCAATATATCGACTATGAACAATATTATAGCATATGTACTAAATCAATTTGTAGCTCATATTATCAACTCTTGATAATAAATTTATTTAACATAATGCTAATGGATAAATACTCAAATAAATAAACACTTTATTTAAATGAATACTTTATTGCCATTTGGGATAATTTACAATGTCATTATATATTACAAAATGGCACTAGGGCACATCTATACTAACAAGAATAGAGGTTGATGTAGTTAGATATGATAGACAGTGAGAGGTTGAAGTCGTTGTATCACGCTCAGTTGTATCAGAGAAGAATAACAAGTGCCTTTGACAAGAAAGTGAGATATCATGATATCAATGTTAGAGATTGGGTATCGAGGCAAGCTAAGCAGAATCTACCGGATACAAAAGGGAAGTTCTAAACTAATTGGGAGGGACCTTATTTGGTTAAAACCATCCTTTTGAAAGATGCCGTCAAGCTAATGGAAGTCAATGGGAATGAGCTTTTCGAATGGATTAATTTCAATTGTCTCAAGTGATACTATTCATAAACAAAAAATAAAAAATAAAAAAGCGAGCAAAAGAAAAGAGGAAAAAATGATAAAGAGAGGCAAAATACTTAATTAGAAAACCCAGGAGGGCTAATTAAGGACAGGGCTAGTGTCATTTTGAAATATTTTGTGTGCAACTATGCTCATAATTCTATTCAGTACAAATGAGAAAGATTGTCAAGAGTTACACGTGCCAATAAGTAAATGCCTGTATCAATATCTATCACATACAAATGCAAAATTTACATCTTAGCATTCATATCTTTCTATAATGTAATACTTTTATTGTAAACCCTATCTGCATTTGTTGTAACAACAAGGCAAGCAGATGGCAAAGTAGAGAATAAAGAAAGAGCACAAAATATCATAAAGTATCAAGAGCCTCATAAATAGTTTTTCAGTCAAGTACATATAAAAAAAATGTCCTAAATTTTTCATCAATACAGTCAGAAAATAAAATAGGAAGGGGAAGTCAAGACTCAGCCCTATCCTTATCATTATCATCATCCTCGTCATCGACATTTAGAGGTCCTCTCCTACTATATCCAGCATCACGAACCCTCAACTCCTCCTACTTAGCCCACAGTCTCTGGATCTCACTCTAATAGTAGACACCCTCCTGCTGATGCACCGTCAGTGAATGGTCTCATCCCACTCACGCATCATCCTCACATGCTCGAGCTACATCATCATAACATACATGTATTAGAACATGCACATCCATAACATACATATACATAATATTGCATAATTGAAATAGGAAAATAACTAAAGTGAAAGAAGACCTACATGAGCCTCCATAGAGTAATGGACATAGTGACTCATCAGGCCGGAAGCGTATTGATACCAGTATGTGGCTATCCTGCGAACAGAACAGTTAGAAAGTGGTAGATATAAAATATTGATGCAACAAAAGTAGAAACTTACATAAGTAGCATCCTTAGGGTTAAAGGCCACAAGCTCAGTAGATGCAGGGACTACTTGAATTGTCACCTCGCTATAGCAATTGTGCGCCTGAATCACAGGAACTAGCAGCAATGCAGCTACCCCAGAGATCATCTGAGCAGTCCTAGGGGGCATCAGCAGCAACTCCAACACTAATCAAAGTATTTGTGGCACTCCTAATGCAAGACCTCTTCAAATAAGACTGTCAAACATAAGCGAAAGTGATTAAAATGAGGAAAGAGTTAGTACAAGCACAAACATAAGAAAAGGAAGCAAGACATACCTGATAGGCAGAAGAAGAGGAAATGATATGATCCTTAAAAGGGATTTATGTGCAAATTGGTTTTCTATTTATTTAAGATGGTGGACATATTAAAGAACATGAAAAGCTTGGCTTGGAGCATTAATTTGGGCTGAATCCACATCAATTTGTGAAGTCTACACATTAATATAAACAAGTACAAAATCATAGACGAATTTTGGAGTTTTTTCTATTTTGGAGTCAATAAGGAAGATCTAAGAAAATTCTATAAGATTTGAGAAGATTCAAGGATATTCCAAGTCAAAGTAAACAAGTCAAAGTCAATAAGTCAAAGTCAATGCTCAACATCCTACCTGAGATGTGACATGTCATGAGTTGTCAATTTGACTTTTCAAAGCTTAGTTGTCATTAGTTGTCATTAATTGTCATTAGTTGTCTTATTTTTAAAGGAATACTTCTTAATTAAGGATTTTCCTTTATAGGAGTCTTTAGGAATAAGTAAGAAACCTATTCCTTTAAGGATTAGGATGTTTACATGCCTATATAAGGGCTTAAATAATGTAAAATGAATTTAGTGAATTAGAGAACATATTATTATCAAAAATTCGAATTCTTGTGAGGTTTAAGTCCGTTTCTTTTGTTCTTAAAAGAACTTTAGTGAATTTATCAAGTGAAGGCTTGGTACATTCAAACCTAGTTTAATTTATACTTAAAATTGACTTAGTTAATCTTAGGCTTATATTAAACAACCTTTAATTCTTTGTAATTAAGGTTCTTAAGTACAGGTTATTTAAGGGTCTTGTTGGGGATTAGAGTTTTCTTTTGCTTGGTTTATGAACGATCCTTGGCAATGTTATCAAGATTGAATACGGGTTTGGTACAAGTTAACCACGTTCGTATCAGGAAACACCTATAGGTGGAGCAGGTAGCGCATGCATGAAGCCCCTCATAACACCAGCATTTAGGCGAGGGATGAGGCTCTTTGGGTAAGAGACATCCTTTGGCTCTAAATACAGCTAATGATCAGTCCTTACGAGCACCTCCTCTAGAGTAGGGCCTGCCATATCCTTCCCGCAAAACATGTCAAGAGAAGGAGGGTAAGGAATGCAACGAGCAATAGACCCTCTATAGCAATCTATAACACGCTAACCGAGGTACCAAGCACAGTTAACGGGGGTTACAAACAACATCCACCTGCTAGTAATCTCGACGGTCTCAATCATCACTGGTAAGAAGGCCATGGGATAGCATTGCCACCACCACCAAAGATGTATCTACAATCAAAAATAGCTACCAGAAACCAAAACACAGAACCTCGGAATAATAAAAGATGAAAGGGATGACTAACCCGATTGAAGTCAACTCCGTGAGGGCAGTATGGGTAGCTCTCAAGGACTTTGCAGCATCCTTCTAGCTTTGAACCATCCAGATAGAGAAACGAGGGAACCCCTCACGCATCCCAAGTATGGTAGGAGGGGTTAGGATAAGAAACTTGAAAGCCTAAATCTGCAAAAGAGAATATGTAAAGAACATAATACCCTAAAAGGAAAGGAAAAAAATGTTAAAGTATTTGAAGTAACTGATAGAACCACCAGTGGTACGCCATAAATCTGAAAGTTATCTCTGTATGCATCATCTAGGCCGTGGAGGAGATAATTGTGGGCGACAGAACCTCAGTAATAATCCCACAAGGTGTCGAGGTCTCGTAGTAGGAGAAGCAACTAAGAGCCACTAGTGTTTTTCACGTTAGGGAACACCATGGTGCTCATCAAGTAGAAGATAAAACACCAGGCTCATCTCTCAAAACCATCAACTCCATCCCTAGCAGCATCATCACAAGCCTACCAGAGCTTATCATATGAAATCGAATTGCCCTGGCCAAATCTGAATTAGGGACCGAAACCTAGCAAATTTCGACACAGCCCTGTGTGGTCCTCTGAGATGTCAAAAAGGATCCATTGACCAGCAAATAAGAACCATGTGATAGCAGCAAAGTCAAAGGGCATAATTATCATCTCCCTAAACTGGAAATGGAAGGTGTGCATGCAATCTGACTACCTCTCAACCAAGGTTGTCATAGCAGCCTACTGACTCTTTAATGACCCCGGTCCCTCCAGCAGACTGTCTAGTATACCATCAAAGTAGAGACTGCACACCCGATCTTTCACCTCCATGAATAACTTCTGATAGAGCTTTTTGGCACCAATAAAGCTACCAGCAAGCACCAACAGAGTCATAAAGCTCTAAAAAGAGAAGTTAGCAAAACATAAATTCTGACTTAGAATTTTTTTTGCCTAAATATGATAATAAGCACTAACTAATATTTACTTATTATTTACAGGTAAATGAAATCATGCATTGCAAGACAGGAAACAACATGGGAATCCTAGTGTGCAGCCTAAGGAGAGCAAAATCCTAGCAAGAACATCTCTAAGTGTCTCTGAACACACAAAGGAGCTAACCTAATAAGGTCAGTATCGTGAACACTAGTTCTCAAATAATCTAATTTATTACGAAGTTTTTAGCACTAACTTCCTTTTTTCTATCATACAGGGGAAATATATATAGCATCAAAGAAAGAAAAATTGAAGTTCAGAGTATTAACCCACTACCAATGAAGTATCCAAACATGCTCCCCTAAGTTTAAAATTAGAGGAATCTCTTGTCCCCTCATCACTCCGTGCCTCATGCGGTGAGCAGGCACATGCTTTTGATGTGTAGTACCACCCGCCGCCTGACTCGCCTAGTCAACTCCTAGATCGAGATCATCTAAAGGAATCTCAAGATTAGTGAGGATGTCCCCAAAAACGTCATTGCCTTTGCCTCCTTGCATGGGTATTGAAGTGGAGAAAACTTAAAGTCTAGAGAATCCTAAGGAGAAGAGAGAGAGAAAAAAAGCAAAAATGAGAAGAAAAGCAAAGAGAAGGCCTTTTGTACCCTTCTCCCCCATAGGTCCAGGATGGAACTAAGAGCATGGGTTCCTACCCACACGTGTGGCTCCTCGTCCCCACACTCATGGGTCATTGGACCCATACTAGTGGGAAGCACCCATATTACTGTCAGGGACCCACGGAAGCCCTAAAATGCTCGTTTTGACACACCAAGACTCCTATAAAGACTCGAAAGCACTTTGGAGGTAAAGACATTGACTCAAGATGCATTCGAAAGCTAAGAACTCACCACAAAAGCCCAAAATGGCCCCAAAAAATGTGAAAATCTAGGGAAGTCCTTTATACCCTTCTCTCTTTTATTTTTATTATTCTCTCTCACACACATTTTTTTACATTCCAAACCTTATTTTCTTGTGTTCTCAGAGATGTACTGGCACTGCAGAGGGGGCACGTGATATGGACAGACTAGTCAATCTCGAGAATGCCCGTCTCACCCTGACAAAATTTTTAAAGTTTCCTAACTTTGATCAATAACTTTGAGCTAGGATTCTCACTTCTAATCAATCTAATGCTTGACAACCTCATGAAAGATAGGAAGTCCACCAAAGGAGAAGTCTTGGGAATCAAGATTGAGATGTTTAGGTAACTTGCGTTCATCATGATTAGATGTTGGAAGGGGTTTAAATGCAATAAAAAAAGATAGTAATAAGAAAAATCATGCTCAGACTATTCCAATACTCAAATTTTTAAGTAAGAGTATCCAAAGGATCCCTTGGCGGCATTCACGCTAAGTAATATGAGAAAGGCGGGGAATAGCCAAAAAGGAAAAACCAATACAAAAAAGCAATTACTCTAATACTCTCCACAATAGAGTAACAACATTCTAAGAACTGTTTGATGACATTCATACTAAATATCAAAAGACAGGGAATGCTTGAAAAGAGAAAAGGCTCTGCAAAAGAAGTATGATAAAAGCATTTACTCCCAAAGGGCGATTCCCGGTGACCTTATTTGGTGAATTCTCTTATAATCATATGGAATGCTTACTCTCCACTCAATAATTAGAAATATTTTTGGCAAAGGAATGCTGGTCAAACCTCAAAAGAATGGCAAAAACCACATCAAGGTGAGACAACGATAACTGGAATGACTCAAAATTCCTCATGCACACTCCTCACAAATGCAGGTAAGCCACCGAAATCACAAACAAGACTCTCATGCATCACAATTTTTAAAATCAAAATTGCATCGTAGCATTTTAGTTTAACATACATCATGACTTTGGAAAATCATACACAACACTTGCACTAAGTCCCGGGCAAAGCCGTATGGTGTGTCTCACTTATAACCCAACCAAGGTTACATAGCTCCTACAAAAGATTTTATATGCACTTGGGTTTCTTTGAAATAAGACACTTAAAGCCTACCTGAGGCTATACATTGTACCCTCTCATAAAAAGTTTCTTTAGCAAAAGGTTTTACATGCACTTTGGTTTCTTCAAAACTAGGCACTTGAGGCCCACCAGGGCTATGTAGTGTACCTTCCTACTTGTAGCTTGGCAAAGGTTATATAGTACCCTTATGAAAGTTTCTATTGAATTTAATTTTAAAACTTGCTTCCCATGCATCAACGAGCACCGACTCGATCAATGTATGTGAAGCAGCGGGCAACTATTGATACCTAAATTTTGACGGTCCCCCAAAAATTCGATGATGAAGGATTCCTATTAGTCAGATAAGCGGAAAATTTCCTCAAAATTTTTCCCAGGTGTACTCAAATTGAGAAGAAACCATAAAGAAACCAAAAAGCAACTAAAAACCTCAAAAAAACCAAATTTTGGCCCAAAAAAGAGCCAAAAAGTAGGGAAAAGCCCATGGAGATGGGTCAACCCACGAGTGTGGTTTGATAACCCATGAGGGTCAAAAGACCCATGGATCCTCCTATATGGGTTGAGGACCCATGCTCATGGGTTCTTTACCCAAGAGCGCGGGTCTAAGACCCAAGCTCGTAGGACTAGGGCCTGTATTGTTAAAAACATGAACTTTTCCTCTTTTGGGAGGATTTTAGCACATTTTTCAACACACCCTCCTAGAGAAATAAAACACTACTATTTTTGGATGAAATCCCACCTTCTCTCTCTTATCCAAGGCATTTGGAGACCTATTTTACACCCAAACACACAACCAAAAATCATGTTTTGTCTTAAAATTTAAACCATTGTTAAGTGCTAAAAATGATATATTTTAATCACTATATAATTGCATTTCATTATTAGAATTATAAGTTTTTATTGTTTAAAAGCATATTTTAGGTATAAAATGCATTAGGAGTTAGAATAATAATAGATTTGTGATTTAATTCATTTTATACATTTTATATTGCTCTGGTATTGAATTATATAGGTTCCTTCAAGTGGAATCTAATCTAGAATGAAAACAATGAGAGCTTAAAGCTAGGAGTAAATTCGGCCATAGAAAAGGGCAAAAAAGTAAATAAGTTGGAAGCTAAGAAGTGACACGGGGAGTGACATAGCCATGTCAGAGGGCTTCACTCTAAAAAGATTTCAAGTGACACAGCCGTGTCACTTGGGCGACATAGCCATGTCAGTCTAGACAAATTATTTTGGAAAGTTGTCATTAGGGTTTTTTTAGGAGAACTATAAATAGAGAAGTTTTATTTATTTTTTAGGGAGATACATTTGAAGGGGCTGCTACCTCATAGAACAACACTCTTTTATTTCTTTTAAGAATTATTTTACTTTAGTTTCAATTTTAATTTTCAACTCAAATTATTGGATTGAAGAACAAGAGTTGATGATTCAAGACAATATTGAGCAAGCTAAATAAAAAGAGTTTTTCTTCTTCTACTCTCTTACTCTTTATTTATTTAATTATGAATATGTTATTATTCTTCATCTCTTGTTGGTTTTCTCTAATTTCTATGAGTAACTAAGTAGGTTAGTTAGGGTTTTAATGAACCCGGCTCAACTTGAACTTAATTAATTAAATTCTAAATAAAAGAGTATATATTTCATGAGAGTTATTAGACTTAATACTTTCCATTGGCTTAGCTACCCATTGAATTGAATTAGACACTAGTATTAGATTGAGAGATTGATTAGAGTGAGAGAAGTAGTAACAATCTATTAATTTAAATTAATTTAGTCAAGAGACACTTCAATATTAATATTCCATAGATGATTGCTTAAATAAATTGGTTATGATTAGTTATTTGTGCTAGTGAGAGCTAGATAATCACTTAATTATTATAATTGATTAATTGTAAGAGTACTTGAGAGATACATCATAATATTAAAGATGCTTTGGAAATGAAATGTTATTCATAATAATCAATAGTTTATTACCTTTAGAATTAAATTGAGTTGGGGGATTTAAACCCTAACGTCTTTAATTATATAGATTTCGTTACAAAATTTTATATTATTTTAGATTTAATTTACTTTGTTTGCTTATTGAAATTATTGATAGTCTAGACAAGAAAAATATTAAATGTAGCTCCATAATTAACACTATCCCTATGGGAATGATATCTTTTTATATTACTACTTGTATGATTCCGTGCACTTACGGATCTCACCCGTCAAGTTTTTGGTGCCGTTGTCGGGGATAGAATAGTTAATATAGAGAATAAATTAATATTGTTTGATTTATACATTTTCATTTTTATTTTTACTTTATTTTATTTTAATGTTGGAAGCATTTTTCTATTGTCTTCTTTGTTTAATTTTCAGGAACTCTTTTGAGTGTATGCACTTCATTAAGAAGTACAAGAAGAAAGGTGAAATTCTAATTCCAATTAATTCAAAATTTGAAAGAACTTTTCATAGGAGACTTAGAGAATAAAGAAACAGGATGAATGGAGGAGAGAATGGTAGAGTTGAAAATGATGGGGTTTACGGGCAAGATCCACTTGTTCGTTAACCAGAAAATCAAAATAGGCCAAATGTGCAAAGAACTATGTGAGACTTTTTCAATCCACATTTACAAGAAAATCAAAATCCTATTGTCAAACCTCTTGTGGTAGCTAATAACTTTGAAATCAAGCTAGCTATGATTCAGATGATCAAGAATTCTCAGTGTAGTAGGTTATCACATGAAGATCCTATTGGGCACATGACTATATTTTTTTAGTACTATTCTACATCTAGAATAAATGGAGTGCAACCAAAATTAATAAGGTTGATTCTCTTTCCTTTTTCACTCACGAATAGGGCAAAGAAATGGTTTATAAGTGTGCCTCCTAATTCTATAAATACTTAGCAAGAGCTGTATACAGCATTTTTCAACAAATATTTTGCACCTGCCAAAGTTTTAAGAATCAGGAATGAGATTAATTCTTTCTATTAGAGGGAAGATGAAAGCTTTTATGATTGCTAGGGAAAATTTAAGGATTTGCAGAGGCAGTATCCACAACATTTAATACTTACTTGGGATGTGGCTTAATCTTTCTATAAGGGTGTGAATCCTACAATTAGAGTCAATAAAGATGCAGCTGCTGGGGGTACAATTATGTCTAAAACACTTGAAACTGCTTTAAAATTATTCAAAGAAATGGCAAACACATAGAGTCTATGGGCTAGTGAGAGAGCTATACCTAGAAAAGGCAGAACAATTAAGATAGATGGGTTGGCAATGATAAATGCAAAGTGAAATGCATTAACTAAGCAAATGGACAAGATGGGACTGAATGTGATTTCTTTATCAGCATGTGAATTATGTCATGGGGGAAATCCTATTGTTGAATGTTAGCTTATGTAGAATTAGGTGAACCACTTCAATAAGGGGCAGCAACAGAATTCCATATTTGGAAATACTTATAATCCAAACCGGAGAAATCATCCAAACTTTTCATAGAGTAACAACAACAATAATCAGTGGAGACCACAAGCACCACCAGGGTTTAAAGGTACAAATATGCAACAAAATCAACAAGATAATAGTTCATCATCTTCTATATCTTTTTTGGAAAGCAAAATTGAAAAATTTATGGAGTTGGTGACTGCAAAAATGAATCAGCAAGATGAAGCTACAAAATAACTTGAGGGAAAATTTGAACAATTTCATCAAGATACTTAGCTCATGTTTAGAAATCATTCATCTCCTATTCATAATCTGAAAGTACAAGTGGGGCAATTGGAGAATTCATTATCAGCAAGGAATCAAGGGACTCTTCCTAGCAATACAAAGAAGAATCCTAAGGAGCATGTTAAAGCTATCACTTTGAGAAGTGGAACTAAATTACAATCACCAAAGGAAAAGGTGAACATACAGATAGAAGAGGTTATAGAAAAAGAAGTAGAGGAAGTTGAAATTCAACTAGAAAAGAAGCCAAAGGAGGAAAAGTAGAAATAGAAAGTGGAAGTAAAACAATATGAACCACCTGCACCATTGCCACACAGGTTGAAAAAGTAAGAGAATGATCAACAATTTGTAAAATTTCTGGAGATGTTCAAGAAATTACATATCAATATTCCATTAGTGGAAACAATTACAAAAATGCCAAAATATGCTAAATTCTTGAAGATCTCATTTCTAGTAAGAAAAAGCTACAAAAATTTGAGATTATTACTCTTAGTAAGGAGCATGGTGCTATAATCTCAAATAAGCTACAACTTAAAAGAAAACATCCAAGGAGTCTTACTATACCTTGTTTTGTTGGTAATTTAGAATTTTAAAAAGCTCTTTATGATTCAGGTGCTTCCATTAACTTAATGCCTTTGTTTGTTTATAGGAAACTTGGACTATGAGAGGCAAAACCAACAAACGTATGTTTGCAACTTGCTGACAAAACCATTAAGAAGCCTTGTGGAATAGTGGAGGATGTGCTAGTTAAAGTAGGAAAATTTATCTTTCCATTTGATTTTATGGTACTTGATTTTAAAGAAGATGAAGATGTACCTTTAATATTAGGTATGCCTTTCATGTATACTGCTAAGGCTATAATAGATGTTTATGAAGGAACTCTTATATTAAGAGTTGGTGAAGAAAGATGTAAGTTCAATATGTATCAAGGTATGAAACATCCTTCTAACTTTGATAATTGCATGACAGTTGATGTGATTGATGATTGTGTTGATGAAGTCCAATGATGGAGGTTGGAAAAATCATGTGAATTTGAAAATATTAAGAAGTGCTTGCACGTTAATTCTCATGAAATGGATAAATATTTTAAGAAAAAAGAATCATTTATTCATCATGCATTACCTAAAAATATTGAACCTACACAACCTTCAATAATCAAAGCACATAGTTTAGATGTAAAACCATTACCTTCACATTTAAGATATACATTTTTAGGTGAGAATGAAACATTGCCAGTAATTATTTAATCAAAGCTTACTAAGGAACAAGAGAAATTATTAGTAGAGTTGTTAAAGAAGAGAATAAAAGCCATAGGATGGCAAATTTCAGACATTAAGGGGATTAGACCATTATATTGCATACATAAAATATTAATGGAGGATAAGCATAAGAATACTATAGAAAGACAAAGAAGACTAAATCCTAATATGTAAGAAGTTGTTAAAAAATAAATTCTTAAGCTTTTAGATGTGGGAATTGTTTATCCTATTTCAGATAGTTCATGGGTTAGTCCTATATAATATGTACCTAAAAAGGGAGGGATGACCATAGTTGAAAATGATGAGGGAGAATTAATTCCTACTAGAGTAGTTAGTGGATGGAGAGTGTGCATAGACTATAGAAAACTTAATAAAGCTAATAGAAAATATCGCTTTCCACTTCCATTTATTGATCAAATGTTAGAAAGAATTTTAGGACATGCATTTTACTGTTTTCTAGATGTTTTCTAGATGTTTTCTAGATGGTTATTCAGGTTATAATCAAATAGTAATAGCTTCTAAAGATTAGCATAAGATAACATTTACTTGTCCTTATGGAACTTTTAAATATAAGAGAATGCCTTTTAGTTTATGTAATGTACTAGCTACATTTCAAAGATGCATGATGGCTATTTTTGTTGATTTAGTTGAAGAAATAATGAAAGTATTTACGGATGATTTTTCTATTTATGGAAATTCTTTTGACCATTGTCTTTTGAATTTGGATAAAGTTCTTAGAAGATATGAAAACACAAATTTAGTTTTGAGTTTGGAAAAATGTCATTTCAAGGTAAAAGAAGGCATTATATTAGATCATAAAATTTTAAATGGAGAAATAGAGGTTGATAAAGCAAAAATTGATATTATAGAAAAACTGCATTATCCAACTAATGTTACAAGTGTGAGAAGCTTTTTGGGACATACTGGTTTTTACAGTCGCTTTATCAAAAACTTCTCAAAAATTTCAAAACCTTTATATAAGTTACTTGAAAAAGATGCGCCATTCATATCTATTGATGAATGTAAAATTGCTTTTGACAGGTTAAGTAAAGCATTAGTGTCAGCACCAATAGTAGTGGCACCAAACTAGAGTTTACATTTTGAATTGATGTCTGATGACAGTGATTATGCTTTAGGAGTTGTACTCAGGCAGAGAAAGGATGAGAAGTTGCATGTTATTTATTATACAAGTAGAACACTCACAAATGCTCAACTAAACTATGCTACTACAGAAAAGGAGATGTTAACAGTAGTATTTGCATTTGTTAAATTTTGATCATATCTCGTTTGGTCAAAAGTATTAGTTTACACAGATCATTCAGCATTGAAGTATTTATTAGCAAAGAAAGATGCTAAATCTAAACTTATTCGATATGTATTATTGTTACAAGAATTTGATATAGAGATTAAAGACAAAAAGGGATAAGAGAATGTAGTGGTAGATCATTTATCAAGATTAGAACTAGATGATTACATGGAAAAGAGCATAGAACCAATTAGAGAATTATTTTCAGATGAGAAGTTATTTGTTATAGGGATTATAAACTCCCCATAGTTTGCAAAAATTGCAAATTTCTTAGCTGTAGGCAAGCTACCATTAAGGTTAACTGCTCAACAAAGGAATAAGCTTATCTACGATGCAAAAGCTTATTTTTGGGAAGAACCATTTCTATAGAAGTTATGTAGTGATGGTATGATTAGAAGATGTTTGCCTAATGAAGATATTCAATTAATGTTACATCATTATTATGGAATGAATTGTGAAGGTCTCTATGGATATCAATGGACAACTTCTAAAGTGTTAGAGAGTGGGTTCTATTGGCTAACAATTTTGAAGATGCAAAAAGCTTTGTTCAAGCATGTGATATATATCAAAGGAGTGGAAACATGACCAGGAGGGATGAACTGCTACAAACCAACATTCTAGAAGTTGAAATCTTTGATGTTTGGGCAATTGACTTCATGGGACCATTTCCCTCCTTCGGAGGTAATAAATATATATTAGTATGTGTTGATTACATTTAAAAATGGGTTAAAGCATAAGCATGCAACATTAATGATGGTGTGTAAATTCCTTAAAAAGCTTTTTGCTAGGTTTGGAATGCCAAAATGCATTATTAGTGATGGAGGTACTCATTTTTGTAATAAGAATATAGAAACGCTATTAGCTAGGTATGGTGTAAGACATAAAATAGCAATTCCATATCATCCATAAACCAGTGGACAAGTTGAAGTCAGTAATAGAGAATTAAAGAAGATTTTAGAATGGATAGTAAGCAAGTCAAGGAAAGACTGGTCAAGGAAGCTAGATGATGCTTTGTGGGCATATAGGATATCATACAAGACATAAATTAGGATGTCTCCTTTCAAATTGGTGTATGGAAAGGCAGGTCATCTTCTGGTGGAACTTGAGCATAAAGCTTATTGGGCAATTAAAGCTTTAAACTATGACTTCAAGAAAGCAATAGAAAAGAGGATTTTACAACTAAATGAACTTGACAATATTAGACAAAATGCTTATGAAAGTTCAAGAATCTATAAAGGAAAGACCAAGAAGTGGCATGATGCAATAATTAGAAAGAAGCCTTTTGAAGTAGGAGAACAAATTTTGCTTTACAACTCTAGATTAAGATTGTTTCTAGGAAAATTGAAGACATGATGGTCAGGACTTTTAAAGTAATTCAAAGTTTTGCATCAAGGGAATTTGAATTAAAGAATGCTATAGGAGATAAGTTTAATGTTAACGATTAGAGATTAAAGAAGTACCATACGGGCAAAATTGATGCATTCCATCAAGTTGCCTACTTAAAGGACACCAATGCATAGTCCAAAGCATGGTCAAGTTAATGACTATAATAAATGAGCACTTCTTGGGGGCTAAACCAAGCTCTATAACTTAGTTTTTAATTTTTAATTTTATTATTTTATTTTATTAGAATACTTTAATTTCTCTAATTTTTATTAGTCATGTTATTTTGCAGGGAAGCATGATGCTTTAATATAACCAAATTAAGGGGAAAGAAAAGGATTAATAAGGGCAATTAAAAAGGGCTGTAAGTTTTATAAATTGTAGTAATTATGCAATTCAGGTGTGAATCTTTATGAAATTTTATGTGATTATAAACATGAATTTGTGATTATTGTGCATGAATGAAACTACAATTTATAGGGGTAAGGAACGATTAATTAAAGATTATTCGATTAACAATTTTGGTTTTTTTATCAGACACAACTGTGTTACCTAGGTGACATAGCCATGTCAATCAGATAGTTGGTTCTATTAAAAATTAAGGAATAGACACAGTTATGTCATCGATTTTAAATCTTTGTATTTCTTTCCGTGAGCAGCGACACCGCTGTGTCACTTAAGACACACAACCATGTCACATGATTGCACTATACTGTGATCATTTCCTTTTATAAACTTTTTAGTTTCCTTAAGTAAATCAACCTAAAATTGCTTATAAATTCATTTTAACACCAATTAAGACATTAGAATACTTAGAAACCCTAGCCCCCTTTCTCAAAAACCAAATCAAAATCAAATCAATTCTCTTTTGAATCCATAATTAGGATGAGACCAAAGAGTTGGGCTTCCAAGAAATTTGGTCCTCCTCCTTCTAAGACAACAAGAATAAGGCATAGAGAGAGTTCGACAAATCATTATATGCAAGAAGAAAAGGAAAGAGAGGCGACTCCATACCCAATATAGTGATGGAATTTGTAAATGAAGTTCATAGAAAAAGGTATGAAGATGTTAGGCATAGGAAGATTCAACCCAAAAGATACATAATTGATCCTAATAGATACATAAGTAAATAAAACTTAGAGATGGTAATATTTAGGAGGTTTGTATGTATTTAAGGAGAATGGGTTGGAAGCACTTCATAATGAAAACCTATCCTACATATGCTGGAGTGACTTGTGAATTTTTGAGTTCTTTTAAATTTGATGAAGAAGCCAAAAAGCTATTATTTAGGTTGGGTAATAAATTTTTTGATTTGGGCTTATTTGAATTGAACAAAGTACTAGGATTCCCTGGTAGTCACCCTACAAACGTAGAATTCAATAGGGATGAGTTTTTAAGGGAGATTACTGGGTGCAGAGAGGTGTTTTATGAGCCTAAGTGGGCTAAGGAATAAATATCCTTTCTCATGCACTTTGATATGTTGATAGATTAATGGCTCATAAGATTTTTGGAAGAAAGGAGGGTGATATGGTAGTGATAAAAATAGAATTGACAATTTTATTTTCTATAGTGAATGATGTCAAGCTAGATATATGTCATGCCACTGCACTTAAGCTAAAGGATGTTGTAACTAAATACCCCTCTATAATCAAGATTGGAGGCATAGTAATGACAGTTGCTTAATACTATGGATTTGACTTAACCAGATGGGAGTGTGACAAGGTAAAGGGAACTGATATGATAAGCACTCATATGATGCAATCCATGGGCCTTATTGAACATGTAAATGGCAATTGGAGTGCTTGTGAGAAAAGTTGTGGAACAAACACATGGTTAAGTTCAAGGCCAAGAGCAAATAGAGATGCAAGAGGAAGAAGGAGAGGAAGAGGAGGTTGAAAAAGTAACACTAAAAGGAATAGCAAAAAGAATCGACAACTTAGAAATGCAAATAGGTGCTTTGGACATCAGTATGGAGAGCTTAACAAATGAGGTTAAAGCACTTAATCGCAACCTCATGGTGTATTTCCAAAGTTAAAGTTTCAAGCTTCCACAAGATCCTTCCACACCTCCCGAATGATGAATGATTGAAGAAAATAATAATTTCCTATGTATGCATGAAATCTTTATGAATTTTAAGTTTTATGTTCAAGTGCTTTGCTATTTCATTTTAAGTTGTTTAAGATTCTGAATATTTGCTTTAATATTTTAGTTTTATGTACTACAAGAAAATCACACTTCAACGACACAATAAATTGTCATTGGAAATTGATAATTTTGTCAGTAATCACTAAACATGACAAATTCTCATTGTAACAGCAAGTGCATGGTATTTTAAAGTGATGATTTTTTATTTTCATAATAAGTGAGTTATCATGATAAATAATACATTCATCAATGTAAATGTGAGTTTTAATAATGAATTTGAGTCACTATTAATGACGAAATTACCATCACAAATTAGACAAATTCGTCACCTTAAGTGATTCACTAATGTGACATTTTTCATAAATGTGACATTTTTTATTTTCATAAATTAAGTATGTTGTTTAAATGACAATTTCTAATTTTTTCATTTTAGATGTAAGAATTAATGACGAAATTTAGGTACTTTCCATAACGAAATAACAGTCATAAATAATATACATTCGTCGCATTAAGTGATTGAGTAAAATGAGAAATTGCAGTATTTGTCACAACTAAAATATAATTAGTGACGAAAGTAGTTACTTTCCAAAATTGCATATAATGTATTGGTTACAAAGATATTGTCATCATTACGGTTGAAATTTCGTCATCAATTATGTAACTCTATCGTGACGACCTTCAATATTTGTCATCAAATGGATACAAAAAAGTGACAAAAGAGAACTGTCATATTTTCCCAGTATAATTTGTGACAAAAAAAAAAATATCATAACATTTTGAACATAAATTTTCGTGATGTTTTTTTTCTATAAAATGACAAACAATAATGTCGTCATGTATTAATTTTACATAATTACGAATATTTAATTCATCATTTCCGATATTTACAACATTATTTTGTCACATCAACTACAATAATTTATGACGATTGAAATCACACATGCATCGTCGTTATATGCTTAAAATATCACATTTTAAGATTCTAAATATTACAAAAAAAATTGTCTCAAAATAATTATTAATATAGAAATCAATAATTCCATAAATAACATTGTTCAAATTCTCAAAATTATAAAAAAATCCTTCCAATTTTAACAAATGGAACCTTTAAGTTCAATTGTTCTAACATTTAAACCTAAAAATTATTCAAACTACATGTTCTTTCCACTAGCTTCCATAAATGCCATCAACTTTTTAATACTTTTAGCTTGTTCACTTAATTGATCCTTTAAGCCATGAACTTCACTTTCAAATTATGTAACTAGTGTCTTCAGCTCATTAACTTCCAACTCAAATTCATTAAAACAAGTCAAACCGTGAGTAACTTTTTTTTTTAGGTTATGACTTTATAAATGTATAAATTCTTACCTAATTATGTTCTGCGTGTTATGAAGACCAACCATTCTTTTCAGAATAATATGTTCCCTTATATAGCTCAATTCTATCACAAACTTCTCCATTTAATTCCTTTTAAGACTATAAAAAAATTAAATACATTAGAATTAACACTATAAATTATATAACAAAACCATTATTATAATACACACATCTATTAATAAATTTCATTAAGATCTAGCTATTTGGATGCTTGCAACTTACAATTTATTGTCTTCGAATGGTGAATGGTTTCCTACCTGAAATATGTGGAGCTTTGACTTTTCTACAATTTCCTCCATTAACTTCACTAGAATGCTGCAAAAATTTGTATAGTTAAATGGCATCATATAAGTAATTATATGAAAATTAATATTGCCAAAAAAATTGCAAAGTTACAATACTATTTCACCTTAAATTTTAGTGTTGTAAAATTATTACATAAGGCTTCCCAATGTTCTTTACTTGGGCAAAAACAGGGCTTTTTATTCTTAGCCTCTTCCAAACTATCAAACTTCTTGAAGTGCTTGTGGAGTTTTTATCGTTTTTGTCTACTACTGCACTTGAACCTTTCAATCAAACATTCTTTAATTAATGGATCATCTACATAAATTTCCATGTGAATCTGCAAAAAATTACACTTCACTATTATAGAATCACATGCATTAAAGGTTTACTGTGTTCACATTATACAACTTTACTTAAACGTAAATACGTACATTCAAGTGATCAAATGTTGGTTCCATGTCCTTTTTCTATTTAAAATCTCTCCATTTTGTTGGCACAGTAAGCACTTCTCACGTTATTATACCAATTTAAGTTGATAGCTTAGCTGATTCCTCACCACTTATAGGTCTTCCAATTGAAGGATCCACAGTAATCTTCATCTTCTTTCTCCATGAGGCTATGAATGACTTCATAATTCCCTTGCCCATATTTTGCCCATGTCCCCTCCCTTTAGTGCCTTATCACATATTACAATATTAACATTATCAAAAGTTGGTCAAGAAATATTAAATGCAAACTTGATACTTGGAAATATTTTACCTGTCAATGTTTCATGTTGTAGGCTTGAAGAAATTTCATTGGCAACACTTGACTGCACTTGGGTACTTTATGATGAACCACCAATTACTTTGGATGTAACAATTGCTGAGTCATTTGGTATCAAGTCCAAATTTAGCTCATCAACTGAATTATTATACCCATTAGGTGTTCCAACATTGCTTTCAATAACTCCACTATCACCTCTAACGTGCAAAGGAATGATTTGAAGTTTGATGTAGCTTCGTTTGGGTCAGACCCAATTTGATTCTTTTTAATCCTCTGAGTGCCATTGTTCATGACCTATATAGATATTTAAAAAAACATGCAAATTATAATAAATCCAATGCAATTTGTAATGCATTACATTGCATCCAACACAACTGTGTATGTACACTATTTTTCTAATACAAATGTTTAGAAAATTTAACATTAGAATCAACACAATCATGTAATATACTATGTGTTTTACTATAACTAATATAATTAATGCATTAAGTAAATATAGGCAAGAACACGACCATGTTCTTTAATGTGCATAAGTCTAACAGTTGAGTATTTACCGCACATTCATATACATGGTCATGTTATAGAATTTTGCATGAATTAAAATTATAGAAATATATATGGGAAAGAACACAGCCATGTTCTTGAATGTGTCTAAGTTTAACAGTTGCGTATTTACAACACGCTCAGATACATGGTCATGTTTTGGAATTTTGCATGAATAAAAAATTACAAAAATATATATGGGAAAACAGATGGTCATGTTTTTAAAATTGTATATATCTTCCATTTGAAAATTAAAAACACACTCAGACACATTGTCGTATCCTAAAATTTGCAAGATTTTATGAAAACACAGAAATATATATGGGAATGCATACGGCCAAGTTCTTGAATGTGTATAAGTGTGACAGTTAAAAATTTTAAAAAATACACTTAGAGACATGCGTGTGTTCTTTAATTTGCAAGAACTACAAGCTATGCAAAACAAAGTAATTCATACATATTAATAATTAAAAATTTCGTTTGATTTCTAAATATTAATCAATAACAAATAACTAATATATTGTAAACATAATGCATAACATATGCTATTAATTAAATCCATTTAAAAGTTTAAATTAAAAAAATGATTATATCATGTTAAAAATAAAGATTAAACATTTATATTAAATCAATCGAATTCAAATCAACCACATGATTATATTAATTTTCCCACTCCAAATAAATAATCATGAAAATTACAAGAATTTTAGAATAATATGTGATATGTTAAAGATTGCAAAACACCCAACACAATTTAATTTTTGAATAAATCGTACCTTATTCTCTTGAACAAAAATTTCACTGCAAAAATTCACTTTCTTGCTGTGTGTGTTTACAAGAAAAAGTTTCAAGGTGAAGAATACTAATAAAAAACCATATGTTGGTACACTGTTTTCTACTAATATAAGATGCCACTTTGAAAAACCCTAACTTTCCATTAAAAAAAAGAAACCTAATTAAAATAAAAATGGAATATTTGTGATGGTCAATGATAAATAAAGCATTCTTATAATATTTTCCTTTATAGTTAACTAAAAAGGAAAAATTATAGCTGAACCATATATTTTCCTTTTACTAAACATGTAAATATGCCCTAAATTTTATTGTTAGAAATTTTAATTTCTAATATTGATTCATATAATTTAAGTAATTGATAATTATTATTGTTGTACACACGGTGATGATTAGTGTAGTATTTAAAAGACAATTATCGGGTGTAAATCCCTCCATGCCAATTCGTTAAAATTTAAGTATTAAGTGGTGTTTTGTATAATGGTCTTTTGGTAATTGGACAAAACATGGCATAAAGTTAAAAGACGTGTTTTGTTCAGGATTGGAAGTTACATCTTTCTTTTCTCAAAAAAAAAAAAAAAAAAAACAAACACTCTGCTCTAAGGGTTTGATTCATTCATCAAGAATCAAACAAACAAGTCTTGATATCATCACAAGGCGAATTTAAGTTCATACGGTATTGGGATTGGAGAACATTATTATTATTATTTGCTTTTGGGATATTCAATTATTGCAATGGATTCTTCAAGTAAGTTTTCCTTTACTGTCACT
>CATIWM010450942.1:0-11646 GCA_949671775.1 Mallotus repandus
GAATAAGAAAAAAATAAAATCAAAAAGAACAGAAGTGAAAAATAAAAAAATAAATAAAGAAAAAAATAGAAAGGAAAAAAAGAAAACAAAAAAGAGAAAGAAAAAATAAAAAAACCAACTAATAAAACTAAAAAATAAAGAAGAATTAAAAAAAAAAGCAAAATGGCCACTTTTGAAAACAAAACCAAAAATAGGGCATGTGTGAAAACTAAAATGGGCACTCTTGTAATTTATACAAAATGTAGGATAATTGACTGTAAACAAGATAGAAAAAGTATCTAATTTTGTAAATTTTCCTTTAATTAATAGGCTTTAAAACTAATTTTAGTTTTAATTAATTTTTAAAATTAATTTAGGCCCATTAGGTTAATTTAGACTTAGGTCCACCTTTTTAATTAATAAAATTAATTTAGACTTAGCTCAGCCCATTAAAATATTTCTTTTAAAAATAAATAGAATTAGGATCACTTCACTTAATTAAAATTAATTAGAATGAGGCCCATTAATTTATTTTCATTTTCATTTAAAATTTGATAGACTTAAGCCCATTCTCTTTAGAATTAAAATTTGTAGATTTAAGCTCACTAATTTAATAAAAGTGGTAGGCCCGCCTTTAGTTTCAATTTCAATTGTAAATAAAATGCAGATTTAGCTAACTTAAATTAAAATCGATGTAGGTTAGATTAATTTAGGGACGTTGCGCCTTATGAATGCATTTTTTATGTGCTCTTTCATGACTGGTTGCCTTGGAGTTAGATGTATGCTAAATTAGGGTTTAAATGAAATTGCATGTAATTAGAGAATAAGATAGTAATTCATAAACTAATTTTAAAGAACACAAGACTCAAAGAAGTTAGTATTTCATTCCCAGAATTTTCGAGTTCTGTTGCTAACTCTCTTTTAGAGAATTGAGTTACCACCACCTTCGATTTTTCCCAGTTATTACCCTAGATGGTGACTCCTCATCTCCACACCATGTCTTTATCATATGGTTAGTATGTTTCCTGGAGCCCTGAGCTCAAATGGTGTCACGGTTTCTAAAATCTTAAACGCCCGCTAAACCCCATCGTCTACATTGTCCCACAAGTATTGATAATCAAGCACCTATTGGTTCTAATTGGTTTTGTTTAGAGCACACAAATGACTTGAATAAAAATAAATATAAAAACTACAATAATAAGTAAATAAAAGAAACACTAAATCCAATAATGATAAGAGAAGGTCAATATGGTGTTGTTTGGAATTTGATGCACCACATAATCATTAATCTAATGAATAGATCTGCTCACATACTTACACACCTCAAATTTTCTTAATTCATCAAACATTCTCTCTCAAGTAATGATTGACTTAGTTTGTGTGAACCAATTAGTAAAGACCAAAGGTTTAACTCTCATCACCACCAAAGATATTAATGAATCTCAATCAAACAAAGCATTTAGCATACCCATATGAGAATTGAATAAAGTTAAGCTATCTTCAGTGATTAACTCATTCAATTTGTGTTTATGGGTCTACTAAGATCACCATTTTTTAATGCATAATCTTAGAACTACAAGTTGTAGTTGGTCATCCATAAAAATCATCAAAGAATAATAAATACAATGTGTGAGATTATGTAAATAAGATCTATAAAAAGCTTAAATCATATAGGTCTCAAATCCTAATAACAAAAATGAAACTAGCCACTCATGGCTTTAATATTCATTATCCAAATAATACAACCCAAATAAATATTCATCAATTGTATTTAAGAGAAGAGAAAAGTAAAAGAAAATATTATCAAGTATCTCTCTAAATCTTCAATGGTTTCTTCTTCTCCAAGCTTCTTTTCTCCTTCTTTTATTTCTTTCCTTTTGGGTGTATTTCTTGTATTGATTGGTGAGAGAGATCTTGGTTTATGATTGGTTGCTGAATTTTAGGGCTATTGTCTTTAAATACCCCCTTCTAGAATGTCCTTTCATATTCCCCTAGATTTTCTCTTTTAATTGGCACACATCAACATTTTTCTGTTGGAATCAGGCTGTCTACGATTGCAGCAACGAGGCCAGCTTGAAGGGCTTGGCGCTCCCGTTAATGCTGCAATCATAATTATTCCATAGCTGCCATAGAAACTCAACCCTTAATTCTTTCTTCTTCACTCGAGCATCCTATAGTCGCACCATGTTCTATGATCGCCACAAAACACTCTCCTCTACATTTTGGCTTTATTTATGCTTACTTTAGCTCCAGGAAAGTTTTCACATCCTATAGAAAAGTTTATAATGTTTTAGTACATCTTAAAAGTGGTTCTTTAGTTCCAGTGTTAATCATAAGCACCATGAAAATTTGTAGTTCTCTCATTCTGAATAATATTCTCTTTGTCCCCATTTTCATCTTTAATTTGTTGTCTATAGTAAAATAATTGATTCTCTTGATCATTGTCTTCTTCTCTATCATAATTCCTTGGTTATCCAGGACATCAAGATATGGAAGATGATTGGATTAGCTAAGAAAAGGGATGGCTTATACCATTTGGTTCATGAACAAACTTATAGATCTGTTTGTACATTTAGTTCTCATATCAATGATGTTAAATTTGTGCAATAAAAAGTACAGCTTTGAAACTCCATTTAAACAGCAAAATTTAGTTTTTACTATTTCTGAAAAAATTATAGTGGACACATTAAAGTTTTTAAAGATATAAAAATTAGCTCATTTGGAGTTACAAAACTCCAAATATGGCTTGTACGAGTTTACTGCTCACACCAAATATGTAACTCTAAATTCTAAATTTTTGCAGAAATTTATTTTTTTAGCTCTTTAATTCATAACAAGAATAAGGAACATAAAATCTCAAAACTTTATCATTTTAAGAAGAATTTCTCTTGGGTAAAGAACACAAAATCAAAACTTTATCGTAAGCTTGCTTTAAATGTTTGAAAGAAAAGGGAACAAATGCTGAGTAGAGTGATCCACCTTTAGGTTTCTTGAAGTTCAATTCAAATGCGGGTTTTAATCAAGACTCTAAGATGGCTTTTATGGTGATCCTTATCCATGATAAGCAAGGTCGGTTAAAGGATGGAGTTTGGTTTTCTAGACCAGTTTATTCAACTCTAGCAGGGGAAGCAATGGCTATTTTGGCTACATTAGGTTGGGCAAAGCATTATGGTATTTAAAAAGAAATATTTGAATATGATTCAAGCTAGTTATCAAAGCAATTAAATATTGCGAGGATAAAGTTCCATGGGAATCCAAGCCTTAGTCAGGGACATCAAAGTTATTGTTGATCAAGAAATTCATTACCTATTCTGTTTTGTAAAAAGGGAAGCCAACAAAACTATAGATTGGGTGGTTAAAAATGTTGATGTCATCAGAAATAATCCTTCATGGGCTTTAAAACCACCCAATGACTTGATTAAAATCTTGTATTCTAACTCTTTTACTATTTAATTGAAAGGTTTACTTGTTCAAAAAAAATATAATTTGATTAATTTTCCTATATTATATTTAATGTGAAGAGTAGCAGAAATTCTGAATTTGAGTTTATCCATCTGCCGATAATTATCACTTGTAAAATAAAAGATTACCCTACTATGTAAATATATTATAGAATACAATTAGTATACTTTAAAAAGAAATATTTGAATATGATTCAAGCTGGTTATCGAAGCAATTAAATATCACAAGGATAAAGTTCCATGGGAATCCAAGCCTTAGTCAGGGACATCAAAGTTATTGTTGATCGAGAAATTCATTACTTATTCTATTTTGTAAAAAGGGAAGCCAACAAAACTATAGATTGGGTGGTTAAAAATGTTGATGTCATCAGAAATAATCCTTCATGGGCTTTAAAACCACCCAATGACTTTATTAAAATATTGTATTCTAACTCTTTTACTATTTAATTGAAAGGTTTACTTGATCAAAAAAATCTAATTTGATTAATTTTCCTATATTATATTTAATGTGAAGAGTAGCAGAAATTCTGAATTTGAGTTTATCCATCCGCCGATAATTATCACTTGTAAAATAAAAGATTACCCTACTATGTAAATATATTATAGTATATAATTAGTATACTTTTAGTATACTATATGAATATGAAACAGTTAAAATACATAATCAAAAAAATATTTTTAAACAATTAATTTTTGCAAAATTTATGTCTTCAAAATAACACAAGTTTTCTATATTCAAGTACCGAAATTCATTAATATAGACAAAAAAATACATTTTTATAAATTAAAAATACATGAACAACAACTACATTATAGTATACACAGAGTATACTATTCATATACTATTTGTATATTATTCATATATTAAAAATAGCATATAACAGGCATACTATTTGTATATTTTTTTTTTTCTTACACTCTTGAAAACATAAAAAAAAATATGATAGTTTGAGTAAATATGAATGTAAAAGATTATATTTCGATATTATCTATGAAACTTTCTTTATGGTGTTTTTATTTATGAAAGATATCAATTTTTCTTTGAAAAGTTTTAATTACTTGATATTTTTATATGTATGTTTGATGTTAAGTAGTGGTTTAAGCTTGCTACGGGTTCCGGATTCGTGTGAATTCTCGTTCCCTAGCGCTGGTCATGACCCCCGAGTTTAGGTCGTGACAAAGTTGGTATCAGAGCCTAGGTTTTGTGTGGTTGACCTAGGTTCTTTGAAACTACTGTAGCAATTGGGTTCGATTATGTCTTTGAAAGTCATCCTTGCTTTTAGATTTTCACGTAACTGTTAGGATATTTATTTGTTATTTGAATTGTGTTTTTATTTCTTTTATTTTAGAATGAGGCAAGGGCGAGTTGCTCCACCAGTTGTTGAGGCTGATGATGGTGAGTCTTATCAGGATGAGGCTCAAGACCCTATGCTGCCAGTTAGGTGTAGGGGTAGAGGTAGAGGTATCCCTCGAGGAGCAGCAGGTCACTGTAGACAGAGAGAGCTACAGGATGAGGAACCTGATGTAAACTAGAATTTTGAGGAAGTTGCCTATGCACTAGGAGTTTAGCATGGTGTAGTAGTTGTACCCCAGGCGGTACGACAGATGCAGCCTCCACTTCAACAGGGCATGTCAGACTCAGAGGCAGCATTATTTTACGCTAGAGTTAGCAGGATATCATTTAATGGGACTTCAGATCCGCTGGATTTTCTCCATGTGATTGAGTCAAGGACTCACACTGTGTACACAAAGTCTCAGAGGATACTGATCATCTAGCTATCAGTTGAGGGGTCAGCACTAGACTAGTTTGTTCAAGTCATTCAGCCCCATATGGCTACGCTTACTTGGGCTCAGTTTAGAGAGCGGTTCATGAGACATTTCTACCCAGAGCCTATACAAATGAGCTTCAGACTTTGGCTGACAAACATTACAAGAGGCAATAGGTCAGTAGAGGAGTACACTAGAGAGTTCCTCAGACTAGGTCGGTATGTAGAGGACTTAATGAGAGATTAGTATTTCACAGTCACTACATATGTCACTAGATTAAGTTCTATATTTGCTGGGATGCCTACTGCAGGCCTGACACATGAGTCTATGATAGAATTAGCCAATGAGATAGAGCTCAGATTGATCAAGCAAGGAGTTATGCCTGATTATTATCATATGGGAGGTATCCAAGCAGGAGGATCTCAAAGCATTCAATACACTACATTTCATCTTATCTCTAATAGTCAGTAGAGAGGATATATTCAGCAGGGCCAGAGACCTCTACATAGGGTCCAAAGGAGTAGTAGACATGGTCGCGGTGGAGCTCGCAGACTTGTCAGATTTGGTCCGGGAGCAACCAGCAGTAGCAGCAACTAAAGCTTCGGTTATGGCAGCACAGGATCTGCAGCCAGTGCTTGCCAGATGTACGGGAGAGTCCATTAGGGACAATGTTACATGGCTTCAAGAGCATGTTTTAGATGCGGACATACATGACATTTTTCCAGAGAGTGTCCTTACTTAGGTTTTCAGCAGTTTCCACAGCATTCCACTACCAGTGAAGCTCCAACTCCCTATCAACCATCACTAACTCAGTACTAGAGTACTTCACAGTTTGTGGCCCAGCATGGGCGAGGCAGAGGAGGCAGAGGTAGTGTGAGAGGCTTTGGTCAAGCTTCCATATGCTAGTAGGGAGGCAGAGGACCGACCAGAGTCTTCACTCTCATGCAGCAGGATGCTCAGGCATGCAATGCAGTTGTAGCAGGTACACTCCCAGTATGTTATTTTGATGCTAGAGTTTTGATTGATCCGAGTGCTGCCCATTATTTTGTGTCTCTTATTTTTGCGTCAAAGTCAAGTTAGCAAGCTGCGAGGATGGTAGTTCCTTTATCGATTGCCACACCTCTAAGTGATTCGTTGGACACATATGTTGTTCTTTGTGGGTTTCATGTGTTGGTTGAAGGCAGAGAACTATATGTAGACTTGGTGCTATTGGATGTGCTGGATTTTAACGTAATCCTTGGAATGGATTGGTTGTCTCAACATTATGCCACTATTTATTGTCAGAGTAAAGAGGTGATTTTTAGAATTTTAAATGATGAAGAATTTAAGTTTGTGGGTGACAATAGTTCTGCACCTTAAAATCTTATCTCCGCCATAACAGTAAGAAAGATGCTGAGAAAAGGATATCAAGGATATTTGGCATTGGTCAGGGACACAGCTACAGAACAAAAATCCATCTCAAATGTTCTTGTAGCTTGTGAGTTTCCTGATGTCTTTCCTGATGAGTTGCCAAGTTTACCACCTCACAGGGAGATCGAATTCTGTATTGATGTGGTCCCAGGCACAACACCTATCTCGATACTGCCTTATAGGATGGCTCTTACTGAGTTGAAAGAGTTAAAGGAGCAGTTGCAAGAGTTATTGGACAAGGGCTTTATTAGACCCAGTACTTCTCCTTGGGGGCACCAGTCTTATTTATGAAGAAGAAGGATCGTACACTTAGATTGTGCATCGATTATAGAGAATTAAATAAGGTGACTATCAAGAACAAATATCCTCTTTTGAGAATAGATGATTTGTTCGATCAGCTTCAGGGAGCACAGTTTTCCTCTAAGATCGACTTGAGGTTGGACTATCATCAGTTATGGATCAGAGAAGCCAATGTTTCTAAACCGTCATTTGGTACTAGGTATGGCCATTATGAATTTATGGTGATGTCCTTCGGATTAACTAATGCACCAGCATCTTTTATGGATCTGATGAATAGGGTGTTCAGACCATTCTTGGATCAGTTCGTGATTGTTTTCATTGATGATATTATGATGTATTTGAAGAGCATGGAAGAACATGTGTATCACTTAAGAATGGTGTTACAGACACTAAGGGAACAATAACTTTGTGCTAAGTTCTTAAAGTGTGAATTTTTGGCTAAAAAGTGTGACATTCCTTGGGCATGTAGTGTCTAAGGATGGCATACATGTTGATCCACAAAAGATTGAAGTAGTGTCTGAGTGGCCTAGACCAACAACAATCACTGAGATTTAAAGTTTTATTGGGTTTGGCAGGTTATTATAGGAGATTTGTCCAAGATGTCTTAAGGATTGCAGCACCTATGACCCGCCTAACTCAGAAGAATATGAAGTTTTTGTGGTCAGACGTATGTGAGAACAACTTCTAACTGCTAAAGGAAAAGTTGACTATAGCACTAGTGTTGACATTGCCCAATGGAGTAGATAAGTTCACAGTGTACCGTGATGCTTCCAAAGTTGGCCTAGGTTATATGTTGATTCAAAATGAAAAGGCAGTGGCTTATATTTCTAGGCAGTTGAAGAAGCATAAACAGAACTATCCTACTCATGACCTAGCAATGGTCGCTGTAATCTTTGCTCTCAAGATTTAGAGGCATTATCTATATTGGGTAACATGTGAAACTTACACTAATCACAAAATTTTGAAGTATATTTTTTAGCAAAGAGATCTGAATCTCAGGCAAAGAAGGTAGCTATAACTTCTAAAAGATTATGATTGTGACATCTTGTACCACCCAGGCAAGGCTAATGTGGTAGTAGATGCCTTGAGTAGGAAGTCCTCGGGTAGTCTTGCTCACATCAGCATGGAAAGAAGACCTTTGATCCAAGACATGCACAAGTTAGTGGACCAAGGTTTGATGATGAAGATAACCAGGTCAGGAGGATTGATAGCTCAGTTTAGAGTTAGATCAGTGTTGAGGGATAGGATGAAAGCAGCTCAGAGCCGATATCCTAATTTGGTAAAGCTCGTGGAGAGAGTTCGTGAAGGGAAGTTCACTGATTTTACCCTTGATGATGAAGGTATTCTATGGGTCAGTGGAAGGTTGTGTGCTCCTAATGTGGACAACTTAAGAGAAGAAATTTTGGAATAAGCTCATTTTTTAGCCTACAGTGTACATCCTGGTTCTACCAAGATGTACCACAACATAAAGGATTTTTATTGGTAGGATGGAATGAAGAAGGATGTAGCTGAGTTTGTTTCTAAGTGCTTAACGTGCCAACAAGTGAAAGCAGAGCATCAGAAGCCTTTTGGAAAGCTTCAACCTCTTCCGATTCCTGAGTGGAAATGGGAGAGAGTCACTATAGATTTTATGACAGGGTTGCCTCGTTCAAAGAATGGATATGACTCCATCTAGGTGATAGTGGAAAGGTTAACCAAATCAGCTCACTTTTTGTCAGTTAAAGTTACTTATCATGTGGCTAAATTGGCTAGATTGTACATCAACCACATTGTGTTTCTTCATGGCGTGCCTGTTTCTATTATTTCTGATAGAGGTTCGGTGTTTACCTCTCGATTTTGGTAGAAGTTGCAAGAAGCAATGGGTATTAGGCTTGATTTTAATAGTGCTTTTCATCCTCAAATAGACGGTCAATCTAAGATAATGATCCAAACACTTGAAGATATGTTAAGAATATGTGTAATGGATCTTGGAGGCAGTTAGGATGATCATTTATCATTGGTAGAGTTTGCTTATAATAAGAGCTACCATAGCATTATTGAGATGGCACCGTATTAAGCTTTATATGAAAGAAAGTTTAGATCTCCTCTGTGTTGGAATGAAGTTGGAGAAAGAGAGCTAACTAGACCAAAAATTATCTAGGACACATCCGAGAAAGTCTCTTTGATCAGGAGGAGATTGGAGACAGCAGTTAGCAAACAAAAGAGTTATGCAGACCCAAAGCGTAAGGATGTGGAATTTCAAGTTGGAGACTATGTATTTTTGAAGGTATCACCAATGAAGGGTGTTATGAGATTTGGCAAGAAGGAAAAGTTGGCACCGAGATACATTAGACCTTTTAAAATTCTAGAGAGAGTTGGCATGGTTGCCCATCTGTTGGCTTTGCCTCCGAATTTGTCATAGGTGCATCCAGTGTTCCATGTTTGGATCCTCAAAGTGTGGAAGTGAATGAAGATCTAACATATGAGGAAGAACTAGCTGTGATTGTTGACCATCAAGTTCGCCAGTTGCATTCAAAACAAATTCCGATGGTTAAAGTATTGTGGAGGAACAACAACGTGGAGGAGCACATATGAGAGACCAAGGCTAAGATGCAGGTGACTTACCCTTACCCTTTTCCTTGATGAATTCTTATATTCAGCTCTTTTTATTTAAAAATTCAAAGATGAATTTTTGTGAGGGGGAAGATTATTATAACCTGAAGTTTTATAAATTATAAAATTAAATTTCTGGGATTTGCAGTGTTAATAATTATTTTATTATTTATGAGATTTGATTATTGGATAATTTTTTTAAATTTTAATTAATTGTTAAATATATATATTGTTAAGTGTGTGTGTGTGTGTCTATATATATATATATATATATATGTATGTATATTGTTGTGAGAATAATTGGATAGGAGATATTTTAATTTTGTCCTTTTGTACTTTTGTACTTTTGACAAAAAACAAGGGGGGGAACAAAACGTCCAGTAGCCTATTTTCTTTCCCCCTTCTTCATTTTTTTCTCTTTTCTTTTCTTTTTTCCTTCTTCATTCTTCACCCGAACTAGTCACCATGCCCCATCACCATCCGGCCTGCTCCACCTTGTCACTACATCGGTCGTCCTCCACCAGTAAGTAAAGTTGTCCCTTCAATCTCCGGTGAACTCTCTCTCTCTCTCTCTCTTTCCCCTCGATTTTAAGCTCTGGTTGAATCTTTTTCTCTTCACCGGTGATGACTCCAGGCACTTCAGGCTGAGCTTGATAGCTCAGTCTCTTCCTTACATTCTGGGCTTCGTTTCCCCTCACTCAATTTGTGTGGGTAACTCTGATATGCCCCTCAATTTTGAGTATTTAACTCTAGGTTTTAGAATTTTAATTTATTAATTGAGCTTCAATTAGGTTGATTCATGTTAAATTGAGTTTAGATTATTGAATTTGAGGTCATAACCTTTCCAAATATGTGTTTAGATTTAATTTTAGAGATAGTTTTTGATTTGGTCACTATTCCGAGCTCGGAAAAATTTTAGATTTTTAATAAATTTGTGTACCTGATGTAAGGACCCAATTTCGGAATGACTAGAGTATGGATGCAAAAGAGGACTCCAATGATGAAAATTTGTTGCAAATAGGTCTCTAGTATTTGAATTTCGGATCCTAAGGCTTAATTGCATTTTTTTTTGGACTCAATTGTAACTTTTTTAAAGGACCCAATTATAAAGTTTTTTTTTTTTTTTTTCACGAAATCACCGATTGAAATTACATATTTTCGATTGAAATTACACAATTCCGGTCGGAATTCCATACTTCTGACCGAACTCCGACACTTTTTTTAATTTTTAAAATTATTTATTTAAATTTTGATTGGTAAAAAATTAATTTCAAAAAAATAATAATAATAAATAAATTTTTATCCGTAAATTTTAATCAGTCCCGAACGATAAAGATAAAGTTGTATTTGGGATAATGACCTGATCTACGGAATTAACCTAATCTAGTGAGAGGAATTAAAAAGGAAGAGAGACACAGAAAAAAAAAAGGAGGGGAAAAAAAGAGACAAGCAGAGAGAAAAAAAAAGTGGGGCTTTGCTGGAGAAAAAAGAGCCTCTTAGGCGTACTTTTCTTTTACATAATCTTTTTGGGAGTTGTTTTTTGGGGACTTTTTTCTATTTCTGATTAAAAAAATTCTTTTGGAAAAACAATCAAAGCCTAGAACTGAGAAGATTAATACGGCAGATCTATTCAAATGGTGAATTAAACAAAGCTTCTGAGGAGCTAATCAATATTGCATATCTACATTTTACCCTTTTCTTTTTATTTTATTTATTTTTATTTGATTTTTTTAATTATTTGTTTTTTCTTTATTCTTTATTTTTATTCTAACAATTTTCTTGATTTTTTGTTTTGGTTCTTTAATGATGATGGTGGAAACATCAGGTGCCAAGGAGAGGTGATTAAACTAATTAAATCCAGAAAAGTTCATGGAATACCAAGAATAAAACACTATAATAATCATGTGTAGATTTTTATCTTTTTTCTATGTTTTTATTATTTCATGATATTTATATTTTGTATTTTTTTTGGATTGTAATATTTTTTTATTTTTAGTAGATCATTGTAATAGCCCCGTTAGTGGGAATATAATGGAATTTTAATTTTTTGCACTTTAAAAATCAATTAGTAAATTAGATCCATTTGGTAAATACCCTAATAAAATTAATGGTGGCTTTAGTTAATTAGGATGCATGT
>CATIWM010451110.1:0-24383 GCA_949671775.1 Mallotus repandus
AAATAGGGTCAAATTAATTATTGTAATGTAAAAAAATTATTTAAACATATACTTTCTTTTTCAATTAATTTTATAATATACTAAAATAATAAAAATATTATTTACAACTTTTTTACAAATAAATAAGTTATTTTAAAATAAAATTAAAATAACTTAAACAAAAATTTAAAATTTGATTAAATTATCAATTTGCTAATTAATAATTATCAATTATCAATTTGGTAACTAATTAATAAATTGGGATAATTACTATAACATTAATTAATATAAAAAGACTTATTTACCCTTTATACTAAGAGTTATTTACTTTTTTTTACATATTATTGATATTGATATTTATTTTATCAATAAAAATTGATTGATAAAATTTTTAATAATTAATAATTTTTTTAGATACCAAAAATTGATAAAATTAATAATTAATAAAATTAGTTAACATAAATTAAAATTTTTTGTTTAAAGGAAAACTAAAAACCACACCATAACTAATAAAATTAGTTAACATTAATTTTTTTTGTTTAACAAAAATCAATAAAAAATTTTGTTTAAAGGAAAACTCCTCCATCTGGGGTTTTTTTGCCACCACCATCGCCCAGTCATCGCCTTCGCCCTTCGCCTGAGCAGCAGCGATCTCCACCCTCGTCCTTCGCCCTTCGCCCTTCACCCTTCGCCCTTCGCCTTACCACGCGACCTTCACCCTCACCCTTCGAGGAGGAGGGGACTATCGGTTTTGATTTTGCTTATGGTTGTGGTAGGGCAAGTAATTGAATTGGGTTAGCTTTTTTTTTTTAATTTATAGTATTTTTAATTTATGATTTTATTTTTTGTTAGATTTGTTAAGTTTTTTTTTAACATCTTATTATAGATTTGTTAAGTTAAGTGGGTAGATTTTGACTTAAATTTGGTAATTAATTTTATTAATCATTCAAAATTTAGATAAATAATTAATTTGTTGTTCAAAAAAATAATTAATTAATTAATGTAAGTATATATAAATTAATAATATTAATGATAATTATGCCCTGAAATAATAAAAGAATGTTAAAAAATGAGAGGATCAAAATGATAATTTCTAAAAATTATGAGGATCAAAAGAGAATTTTTTAAGTTAAGAGAGTGGAGTAAAAATATGGAGTTGTTTAAAAATATAAAATTTACATGTTGGGGTGTTTATAAGGTCACATTTTATAAGTTGAAGTGTCTATAAGGTCACTTTAAAAATTTAAATGGCCAATGGAATTTTGGCCAAAAATTCAGAAGCTAAGTATGAGTTTGGCCTTTTTAAAATAAAGTAAAAAATTTTAATTTTAATATTTAATTTTAATATTTTTTCTTTTTTTTTCCTTCTTATTCTATCACCTGTATTTTTATTGAATTGAATGCTTTAAAAATGTGATAATATTAGATCTAGTAAAATATTTCTTTCTTTTTTTTATCAAAACAAAGAATCAAATAGTGTAAAAATAAATAATAAAAATAACAAAAAATAACTATATGAGTACAATAAAAAAAAAAAACCAACATTATCATCGCCTTCAGCATTTCGGAGTTGTCAAACACTGTACCATTATCTTATCCAACGACGCTTGAAGTTTGTCAGCTCGAGCAATAATATGGTCTAATTAAGTACATTCCTATTTCAATTAAAAAATATATAGGTAATTTTTTAACAGGTTCTTTGAAATCCAAATTTTGAGTTGTTGAGTTTTTATTTCTTTATTCTTCTAAATTTTAGTTTTGTGATAGTCTACGTGAAAATGACTATTAAAATCTGTCGATGCACATTATTTTCAACAAGTAAAGTCCAACTGCACTATGTTGTTAATATCTTTAACTTTCTTATTATTTTTAGTTTTTGCATTTCTTAAAGTAGAACCGACTAAATCCTTTAAAAAAAAAAAAGTAGAACCAACTAAACAAATCATAAAACGGAAAAATCAATACTGATTTGAAAAGTTGAGATAATTAGCTCAAAAAATTGACTTTGAAACAAATTATATTTTAAGAATAAGTTCAGGGAGAGAAGTATTACTTCAACCATCAAACATGGTTAAAATACCACCTTGGTGAGGCATAATTATCACCTTCTTTTGCATCATTATAAAATTAATGTGACTGAATGTATACTTTTCAATCCCAAATTTAAGTACCTCTCACCACTTGGTTGAAGTGGTTAAGGGGTATCCATAACTCTTGAGGTCGTGAATTTTTAAATGTTAAGTTATTCGTCTAAGGCTGATTAGTACTAGCAACGGAGTCGGCTCCGTTTAAAGGTAAAGGATTCAAATCTCCCTCCCCTCCACCTCCTGAATTTGTAGTTTAAAAAAAATCTCAAATTTAAGTTATATTTTTCCTAAATTTAGGATTGAAAATATCACCAATGATGGATACTCAATCTTTTTCCGTAAGTGGCAACTCCATGATTTTCTAATTTTTTTGCGGTATTTTAGTGAAAAGTTTATTTTTTAATGGGATGATTTTCTCTTATCTTTTTGTTTAATATGTCCTTTTAATAGATGGATATTTTTTTAGAAATATGTTTTCATAATGAAAATAAAATGGACATAACTCTATTCCGGACTGCTAGATTATTATTGCTAAATTCAGTGAACAAAGGAAAAATAAACACAACAAATATTATTACAATAGTTTATGTTCAACATCATAAAATCATTCATAATAAATTCACAACTATAATTAATAGTATTATGAGTAATCTTAAGACATTTGTCTAGAAAATACAAATCATATCCTAAGAGCAAGCATTGAGACTAAATTTCATCAATATCAAGAGCATAAAGAACATTATGTAGGTATAGGATTCGGCCTCCTTGCAAATTTAATTTACAGGTGTCAATTTCTTTGACTTCAACTCTCACATTATTGCCTACATAGATCCACTTAGTTCTACTTGGAATTCGATGAAATTCCATAAATTTATTTCCATTTTGAGCCACATAGTTTGTGGCTTTTGAGTCTACAATCCACATAGGATGAGTTTCATTGAGCAATACAGTATTGGAAACAAATATTTCAAAAACATAGCTCATTTTGAAAGAAATCAAATAAGACGATACCTTTTTAGGCTCAATGCATTCACAAGCAAAATAACCCAAGTTACCATAATTGTAACAAGTCACTTTAGTCTTATCGTTTCTTCCACCTCACTTTTCTCTTTTGCTTTAAATTGTTTGTTTCCTTTCTTTGGTCCATGTCCAGCCGCACTCATCTTACCTTTGCCTTTCCAAATTATTGTTGAACCGCTTGCACTTAAAACAAGAAGCCTTATTGGAATTTGACTTAGCCATATATGTATAAGCATATGGCTTGACAGGCTCAAGGAGCTCATCTTCCAATTCCAAGTGGCATGCAATATTAGCAAAGGTCTTAATATTTTCATTATGAGTCATATTCACCTTTATATATTCCTAACTATCGGGGAGAGACCGGATAACAACTTGAAATTTTTGTTCGTCATTGAGGTTATGCCCAACTACTTTAAGTTCCTTGATCATGTTTAATATATCCCTTAAGTGTTGTTTCATAAGCTTCTTAGGGATCTTTTTTATAAGTGTTAAACTTAATGGTCAGCTACCCTAGTTTAAAGACAGTTGTTCCTCCAAACTTCTCCCTTAAAGTAACCCATTTTGCATTTGCAATCAAATATATTCATATACCAAGTCATCATTCATGGAACTTATAGGAATTCTTCTAGTAGTGGAATCTTTCTTTTTTTTAAGCATTGAAAGTAGCCACACCGTACCTATGTTGCGTATTGTTCACATTTCCCTCACTAGCTTTGGACTCCTCTATAACATTATTAAGGCCATCCTCATTGAGAGTGTCATACATGTGTAATAGCCTTCATGACACTCTTTCCATTACATCGGTACAATAGTGGGCGTGTTATGGTGATGATGCGGATCATGAGAATTATGCGCATAATGAGCTGCACTTTGCAGTTTTTGTCTTTTTTTAAATATGTAAAGGAATTATTAAAATAAATATGTGATTTGATATTTTTTTTAATTAAAATAAATATGTGATTAAAATAAATAATTATTAAAATAAATAGGTGGGTTCAAGCTATTACACTTTTTTTTAGTGTAATCTATAGTAAGAAAAAGTATAATGAATGAGAGGATAATAAAGTGATGATGTGATATGTCCATTACACTGTATAGAGTGTAAACCAATGTGGATGCTCTAATAGCCTCCAAAGCTTTTTGCTCCTTTAGAACATATCATTTTTTCAAGTGCTATATGTTGTAATTATAACCATTCAATTTGTTCATCCTTATTTAGTTCAACTATGATATTTTTAGATGTCATAGTTAGTCATGAACTACAAGAGACATTATAAATGCAATCACTTATACACACCATGAGTTACAATTTTAAATTAAATTATTAAATACTTTCATATGAATTAAATGAGAAAGTTCATTATGTTTCCAATTATCATTCAATCTCAAATGTTAAAATTTTATAATTTAATTTAATTTGCACCAATCATAATTTTAAATGAGAATTCTCATGAATTCTAACTTAATCCTCCTAGGAATTTAATTATCAAAATTTTTCTTATCTATAATACTTGTGACCATTTTATTCAACCAAGAAAAATTAAAATTGTAACTTTTTGAAGTTCTAAGGTTTTTAACTAATTGTAAGTTTGAAGATCTTATTTAATTTTTTTTTTTAAGTATTTTCCTCCAAAAACAAGTATACTAGTGTCTCATAAGACAATAATTATTAGAAGGATCCTCATAATCTTTATAATCTCCTTTTAACTTAAGATTTATGAGGTTTTATTGATACTCTAAAGGCAATGCATACAACAAAGAATGATACTTATAATCATTACATAATATTTTGCCTTTATGAGTTATTTCTTAAATCATGTGGTTGAGGATTTTGACACGTTCAATCAAGTATACTCATACTTTATTTTATATCCGACGATTCACTATCAACCATCTAAATCTTTCTTTTTATTTTGCATTTCTATAGACTATATGAGTATAAAGTGGACAAGTCTAATTGGGATGAAGTTTATTTCTTTTAAACTCTCTATAGTCTCTAAGTCGCTACATTCTTTCCAAGCGTAACATGTTCCTTAAATATATTATGGAAAGAACAAAAAAAATAGATAGTTAATAAATCTCAAGCTACTACACATAACATAAAATAAATATAGGTTCAAACATGAACTAAAGATACAATCATATATTAAATATTATGCATAGAGGTTCTCCTTACTTTTAGAAAATTTTCAAGACTAAAATTATAATTTTTGGATAACTATACAATTTATTTTGAATTTTTCAATAAAAATTCAATGAAAATTGTATTTTAATTATTAAAATGAATCAAAAATTAATTTTCGTAATTACAAAACTTAATTTTCTCTCTATACCCCCATGCGCCGTCAATTTGTGTGGGGCTAACTTTGATTGTTTTAGTTGGCTGCTGAAAACGAAGAATATCAAGCCAATAAGGAAACTCATTAGTACTATTTTCTTAATAGTCTTATTGAATATTTGCCAATCTCAAAAGGAATGTCTCAATTAAGATTTTGTCATTCCACAAACAAAGCTAGCTGTTACACAAGTTTAAGAGACTAGCTATTGCACAATTTTAGGATATTCTTTCTATATTTGTTTTTCTTTTCTCAATGAAACTTTGGTTTCTTGTGTATATATATTCTGCTCTTTTATACTAGAAATTCTCAAGAGGAATGAATCACAATTTTCTTTGAAAATTCTTTTGGTATCAAAGCCTCACGAGGAACAAAAATAAATTCTTCTCTAAAGATAACAAGTTAACAATCAGAAAAACCCTTTTTCCATGGCTGACAAAGAAACCCAACTCACCATCCAATCATTCCATCAGTGCTCAAATCTTCTATCTATCAAATTGAATACTTCTAATTTCTTATTATGGAAATCCCAGGTCTTCTCTCTAGTACGCAGTCTCGATTTTTCTCATTATCTCAGCTAGAACAGCAAACTAGAGATAGAGATTATAGGAGATGATGGAAAGATTCATCACAACCCTTCATATGATGTATGGATGAGCAATGATGACTTGTTAACAAGTTGGCTATTAGGAATCATCAGTGAAGAGGTGTTGGGTATGCTAGAAGGAATGGAAAGTGCCTACCAGGTATTGAAATCTTTGGAAGAGCATATTCTTCCTTTAACCAAAGACAAAGAGGTACATCTAACTTAATCTCTCATGACTATTAAAAAAGGCTCAGTGTCTTTAGATGAATATATTAGAAAGTTTAAGGGAATTTGTGATAGTCTTGCTACTATTCAAAAACCAATAGATGAAATTACAAAAAAAATTCATCTTGCTAGTGGGCTTGGTGTTGAATATAGAGATTTCAAGGTAGCAATGCTTTCAAAACCTCCCTATCCCTCTTAAAATCAGTTTATGTTAGCTTTATAAGGGCATGAACAGATGATAGCTATTGAATCTAAAGAGACTAAACCAAAGATCAATCATGAGCAAGCATTCCTTGGACAAAGAGGAAAGGGAAGAGGTCGTGGTGGCCGCTTCAATTCAAGAGGAAGAAGATTTACCCCAGTTGGTCGTTTTGGAAATTTTGGACCCAAAACCAACAACACCACTACCTTATGGAATAATAGCAATCATAATTCAAGAAATACAAATCGATAACAAAGAAATGAAGCTGGGATTGTTTGCCAGATTTGTGGAAAAGCTAATCACTTTGCTCTTGATTGCTGGAATTGGTTCAACCATTCATACCATTCCGAAGAGATACCAAAGGCCCTTGTCGCGATTTAACTGAATGACAACATTGATCCAACATTATATGCAGACTTCAGAGCCTCCACGCATATAGTAAATGACAAAGGTAAAATTTCTAAAGTCATACCTTATAAAGGAAATGAATCAATATATATTGGAAATGGAGAAAGTATTAGAATTTCACATGTAGGTGAAGGTAAAATACAAATAACACATGGTGATCTTACTCTTAAAAATGTCTTAGTTGCTCCTAAACTTAAAAAGAATCTTTTATTTGTAGGACAAATAACCGTAGATAATGCTTATTCTATTGTGTTTTTTTCTAATTATTTTGTGATCAAGAATCAACAGGGAAAGAAAATAGCTAAAGGGAATAAACAAGGAGGTCTTTATGCCCTTGGCGGTTTGAACCATCAAGCTCTTTCAACCATTCTCAAGGCTAACTATGGAGTTTGGCACCTTCGAATGGGACATCCTCACTCTAGAATTTTAAAGATTTTGAATAATAAACAATTTATTGGTATTTCAAATTGGAAGAAAACTAAAACTATATGTGGTAGTTGCCAAATAGGGAAGCGATGTAAACTTCCTTTTTTCTTTATCCAATAGTACATATAATTTTGCTCTTGATAAAATACATTGTGATTTATGGGGACCTGCCTCCCTTATTTCTTGCCAAGGTTTTAAATATTACATTATTTTCGTAGATGATCATACTCGTTATTCATGGCTTTTTCCTTTGAAAAAGAAATATGATTTTTTAGAATGCTTTATTAAATTTCAAAAGTAACTAGAAAATTAGTTTGAAAGGAAAATTAAGATTTTTCAAAGCAATGGAGGTGGTGAATTTACCTCACATGAGTTTGAAAGTTATTTAAGTCACTGCGGTATATATCATCAATTTTCTTATCCTTATACTCTAGAAAAAAATGGAGTTGCTGAAAGAAAACATCTATATATTGTAGAAATAGGTTTGACCTTACTCTTTCAAGCAAAATTTCCATTAAAATATTGGGTAGATGCTTTCCTTACAGGTGTTCATTTAATAAATCGTACGTCTTCCACCATCTTAAAGATGGAATCCCCTTTTTTCATATTATTTCAAAGAAATCCTAACTATGGATATTTGAGAATTTTTGGATGCAAGTGCTTCCCATATCTTCGAGACTATGGAAAGAATAAATTTTCTAAAAGGACATATCCTTGTGTTTTTATAGGATATAGTCCTAGACACAAAGGATATCAATGTCTTGATCCTTTAACTAACAGGGTTTATATCTCAAGACATGTAGTTTATTTATGAAAATGTTTTTCCATTTTCCCCTGACAAGACAAGTGTTGTGCAGACAAATTTAGATGTAATCTCATTTACAAAAACTGAAGCATGGATACAAAAGTTAAAAGGCTTCTCACAGCAAAAACCAACAACACTAACCAAATTAAACAATATTGATAACGATGACGAAACCAAAGGCATTTTTATTGAAAGAGAACTGCAAAGCAAACCAAATGACATCAACAACCAAGATGGAAGACTACAAAATGATGATGATCCTCAAAATGAGCAAAATGACGATACAAACAACTCTGAGGAACATCATTGTAACAATATTGAGGAAGGGATAAGCAACGATGACACAAACAATGAAGATCAAGTTGAAATAATTAAGGAAGGGATGCTCGGTCTTCAAACAGATGCTTCAGAGTCTAGATCAAGCCAAACTTCAACACTAAAAACTACAAGTCACACTTCAACAAGCATTGGACAACCAACTATATCCTCAGATTTTTATACTTCTAATGATTTATGATTTGAATAATAATCTTAATGCAGGATAGTCAAATCACATAAATGGTTCCACCCAAGGACATCAAATGATCACTCGGAGGAAACTTGATTTAAATCCAACTCTTGATCTAGAACTAGCATCAGATATTCAAAAGCTTCGACTGGAAAAAATTCATAAAGCTCTCTCATCTCATACTACCATTCAAGAATCAAAGACATATAAAACTGCTCTCAAAATTCCAAGCTGGCATGCAACTATGAAAGAAGAGATTAAAGCTCTTCATGATAACCAAACATGGGACTTGGTACCTCAGCCAACTAATACCAATGTGATTGGATCTAAATGGGTTTTTAAAACTAAACTCAAAGAAGATGGCACAGTAGATAGACTCAAGGCTCGATTAGTTGCACAAGGATGTTCCCAAGTTAAAGGGCTAGACTACGAGGAGACATACAGTCCGGTTATCAAGCCAACCACTATTCATTTTATTCTTGCAATTGCAGTATCTTCTAAATGGACCATGAGACAACTAGATGTGAAAAATGCTTTCCTTCATGGATATCTTAAGGAAACTGTCTACATGAAATAACCACCAGGGTTCATAAATGATAAACTGCCATCCCACATTTGTAAGTTGAAGCGCTCCTTATATGAGCTAAAACAAGCACCACGAGTATGGTTTGATAGACTCTTATTATTACATATCGGGTTTTTTTGTAGTAAGGCTGATTCATCTCTTTTTATACTTCAAAAAAATGAAATTATTACACTAATGTTAGTTTATGTTGATGATGTAGTGCTTACAGGAAATAACCAACAATTCATTGAAGAACTCATTAAATGTTGAATTTAGAGTTTGTAATTAAGGATCTAAGTAGACTTCACTATTTTCTCAGAATAGAAGTACGACACTTTGAAGGGGGCATTTCTATATCGCAAAAAAAATACACGAAAGACATTCTTCAACGAGCTAAGTTACAAGAAAGTTCTCATTTCAACACTCTAATGGCCTTTAAGCCTCAACTAACACCACAAGATAGTAAGGCAATCACTGTTAAGGAGTATAGAACATTAGTTGGAGCACTTCAATACCTCATATTTACAAGACCAAATATTGTCCAAGCTGTGAACAAAGTTTGTTAACATCTTCAGACTCCCACAGAAGGAGACATGAAAGCAGTCAAAAGAATACTTCGCTACCTGAAAGGAACTTTACACTACGGTATAAAACACTTAACAAAAAGTTCTCATAACCTTTATGCATTTTGTAATGCAGATTGGGGAGGATGTCAAGATACAAGGCGTATCACTACTGGAATTTGTGTATTTTTTGGGGCAAATTGTATTTCATGGGCATCAAAGAAACAACCAACGATCTCCAGATTAAGCTCAAAAGCTAAATATCATTCTATGGCCTCGACTACTGCTGGTTTGACATGGATTAAATTATTACTACATGATATTGGAATCAAATTAGAGCAGCCTCCCCAGTTATTTTGTGATAACTTAAGTGTCTTACACATGACAGTCAATCCAGTCTTTCATGCCTTCTCAAAGCATATAGAAATGGATTACCACTTTGTTCGAGAAAAAGTTGCTATTGGATCTCTTGTTACAAGATTTATTCCTTCTACACAACAAATAGCCGACATATTTACCAAGGCATTGCCTAAGATTCCATTCAGAAATTTTCATGTCATAAGATTCCATTCAGAAATTTTCGTGACAAGCTTGGAGTACATTCACTCATTGCCTCCAGCTTGAGGAAGGGTGAAAATGAAGAATATCAAGCCAATAAGGAAACTCATCAGTACTATTTCCTTAACAATCTTGCTGAATATTTAGCAATCTTAAAAGGAATATCTTAATCAAGATTTTGTCATTCCACAAACAAAGTTAGCCGATGCATAAGTTTAGGAGACTAACTGTTGCACAATTTTAGGAGATTCTTTCTATATTTGTTTTTCTTTTCTCAATGAAACTTTGGTTTCTCGTGTATATATATTTTGCTCTTTTGTACCAGAAATTATCAAGAGGAATGAATCATAATTTTTTTTGAAAATTCTTAGCTACAAACAACAGCTAGCCCTTGCCAACTCTCGAGCACAACACATGTAATACACGGGCCACTATAAGGCATGATTCCGTTTTTAAAAATTTTTCTACCCCCCTATTTTTAACTATTCTGAATTTAATAATGCAATTAGATTTTAATTTAGAGACCTGTAAATATGTGTTTAAATTTCAAACTCTCAACCTGTGAGTATAAAACTCACTTCATCTTTAACCTTTAAATTTTCTTAAGACTGCAAATTTATAAAATTTAGTTTTTTAAGAAGTTAATTTTTTTTTTTTTGAGAGAATTTAGGAAGCCAACTTTGATCAATCATAACTTTGTGAATTCTTAACCAAATTTAATTTGCTAAATATCAATTTAAAGTTTGCATTATGCACTATAGATACATGTAAAAATTATGGCGTGAAACTTAGTATATAATTCATAAAATAAGCATAAAGTTGTTGCCTCAACCATATGTATATAGATACAAAGATTCAACAATTTTAATCCACAAAAACCAAATTAATTCACTATCAACATGAGAATCATCATTCAAGCTCTAATACCAATGTTATAAAATAGAATTAAAATCATAAATGAGCTAGGATTACATACCTTTAGTGATTCCACAATAAGAAGATTGAAAATCACTACGTTTTAGTGTTGATCACACCAAAAAGGAAAAAATATTACGTTTTCTACAACCTTTTTTTGTTTTGCCTATTAGTAGGGAGAATTTTCAGAGAATTAAACATGTCTTTTTCGCATGTTATTTTGTTTTCTTTTTATGTCTTTTTCCTTTTGTGCAGGAACTAACTGCAGTAGCAGTTGTAATTTCTTTAATTTTAGAGGCAACTGTCTCCTTACAGTTGTATCCTTTCACTTTTTTTTTTATTTTTTTATTTAAATTTATTGGGTCAGATGAACCTATCATGGACAACTGAATCCAAATTCTAACAAATTTTTAATCAAATCTTTTAATTTTAGTTAAAAATGTTCCAATTTCATTTATTATTGAAAATTTTATCACAAGCAGGCATTTAACAAAAGACATATAGAAGATATTGACATAACATCTATATATAAAATTGATCCTGTATATTGTAAATTTTATAAAGATATACTGGTATAAAAATTAAAATATTTGCGATAAATAATTATGAGTCATATTGATTTCAAATAAATTATTATGAAATAATTAATATTTCAAATTATTTAAATTAATATTTCTTTATATTTAAAATACATGTAATTTTTAAAATTATTATAATAACAAGCATTTATAAATTTAACAATTTATTAATAATAAATTTAATAATTTTAGTATTGTGTTGGTTTTTATTTAATTTTAAAGAAATAATTATTTGTATTAGAATTAATTAAATAAATATCAAAATTTAAAAGTTGGGATAAAATTATCAAAAATTTTAGAAGCTAATTTTATACTATTAGACCATTATAAATTTAGCAATTTAAAAAAGAATAAATTAGATATTCTCTAAGATGACATGTCAATATTTTTATTTAGTTTTTACCATACAAATATTTATGTTAAATTTATCAAATATTTGCTAAATCAGAATATTTTTGTTAAAATTAAAAAAATTGAAATAAAATTGTAAAAGGTGATAAAAGACTTGAATTTTTTTACCTTTTTTGATTTAAAATTTTAAAAAGTTAAATAAGTGAATTTGTTTAAGAGATTTTTTATATAAATATGTATATATACAAATGAAATTAAAACTATTAGGAAAATTCTTATTTAATTATAGTTATTGATATATATTATAGATATCAATACACGAGATTAATCAATAACTATAATTAAATAAAAATTGATTTTATAATTTTAATTTCATTTGTATAAATATGTATTCAAACATAAGAATATCATGAAAATTAAAAAAATAAAACATTGAGGATAAAAAAAAATTTAAATTATAAATTTATACCTTAACAAATGTTAAAGAAAATTAATACATTGAAAATAAATCTCAAAATGATGCAAATATATTTTTTAAAAACAAAAGGGACCACCTAGCATATTTGAACCACCACACAAGGGTTTTAGTAATCTCCATCCCAAATGTCACTCTAGTTGGCAATATAAGGACACGAGTGTTCCAGTCCCAGACGCAGCAGCAGCAGCAAGTCGAACCGAAGGCGAAACAGCATAGAAACGATCGAGCCAATCAGGCATTCACACACACTACACAACACAGCACTTAAAAGTCAAGTCCGTACACGTGCCAGTCGCAGTGCCATGGTTCGATTCGAAGTTAGTTAACGGCTGAACCGAAAAATGCTGGCTCATTATAAACGCCACCATCACCATCACCAGTCACCGCCACCCCACCCCACCCTCCCTCTTTCGCATAAGAAGTATCGAAAAAAACTAAGCTTTAAGAAATATAATAAAATAAAACCAAACAGAGCCTCTCTCGTCTCGTCTCGACGATCTCCCCGATGCTTCACCTCTCTTTCATTTTTGCTTAAATTATTATTCTTTTTCTTCTTCCTCATTTTTTTCTGCTTTCGTTCTTTCCAAAACTCTTTCTTCTTCTTCCTCTGCTAATTAGATCCCAATCTCGTCGTTCGATTTCTGGTAATTTTGACGCTACATGTTTTGCGCAATTACTGTTTATTTAGTTTCTTCTTGCATGGTGAATCTCATTGTACAATTTCTGGATTCTTTCTTTCTTTCTTTTTTTTTTATTTGATTTTTTTTGTTTGGTTCCCGAGAAAATGAAAGAAGAAAATTTTGTTGTTTGAATTAAAAATGTGGAAGCTCAATTCAGCCCAGCTAAACAAGTTTAGTATTAAAAAGTGAATGTCTTTTTTCTTTTTTTTTTTTTTTTTTTTTGCAGATTCTTGAAGCTAAATTTGGAGCTTTAAAGATCTAATTAGCAGGTTTTTGTAGGATAAATTACGAGAATGGCTTCGATATCACATTCTCTGGTTTCGTTTACTGGGACTTCTGCTTCTGCTTCGGATCTTCTTTGGAGCTCCAGTAATGGAGTTAGTGGAATCCCCTTGCGAACATTGGGGAGAGCTCGCTTCAGCTCAAAGAAAACAGGGGATTTTCGTGTGGTTGCTAAGATTAGGAAAGTGAAGAAGCAAGAATACCCGTGGCCCGATAATCCGGATCCGAATGTACCTGGAGGAATACTCTCTCATCTTTCTTCTTTCAAGCCTTTGAAAGAGAAGCCGAAACCTGTGACTTTGGATTTTGAGAAACCGCTTGTCGATTTAGAGAAGAAGATTATTGATGTAAAAACAAACTAAAAAAATCTATTTCTTGTTTTGGGGTATTTTGATTATTTGCGAGTGTTTTTCTTGCTGCCTTAATTGCTTACTCTTCTTTTTTTTTTTTTTTGGTTGTCTGCAGGTGAGGAAGATGGCACAAGAAACTGGTTTAGATTTCAGCGATCAGATTATCTCACTAGAGAGTAAATATCAACAGGTATATCATTAGTTACAGGCTTGTCAATTGTCAATGTCTACTCAGTTGATATAAAACATTAAGAAATATTCTCTGTTATGCTTTGGTGTTGTCCACTATACATAAATTTGTGCACTAGTTATGTGTGCCTTTGTATAGCACCAACTAGAGTGTTGAGTGTTCTGGTTTGGATGCTCAGAAAATGCACTCTGCTGGTCAAATTGGTTCATGGTGGAACTTGTATTGCTTGATATATAAAATCCTTCATTATTTTTAATGAATGTTTAAACCCTGTATCAGCATATTCCTCTGTAAATTCACAGATTTAAAATTCTTCACAGCTCATGCACTGATTGATAGAATGGTTGACCTTTCTTTTGCTTATTATCTGAGCTTTTATTTCATATGAATAATATCACATTGGCAAGTATAACAGATAATGGGCAAACTTGAAAAACTCTAAAATTTTGATTTCTTGCTTGTGATATTTAGAAGGGGACATGTCTTTTAGCGAACACCAAATGGCTTCTTTTTTTTTTTTTTTTTGTGGCTTGAAAAACATGAATGTAGATGTGAAAAGCTATAATAGAAAAGTAGAATGATAAGAGTAATGAACATTTTTATTGCATTTCAACAATAGCACCTCATTCATGAAACATAGACACTTCCTTTAGGAACTGGAAAAAATTGCGTAATCTACATCATAATTATTGTTGTTCAATATCTATTCATTAGTGAGTATCAGCTGCTGGAGTATTTTCATGATCCTTTTTTTTTTTTTTTGTCTACAGGCTCTAAAGGATTTGTATACACATTTGACCCCCATACAACGTGTAAATATTGCACGACACCCTAACAGGCCTACTCTCCTTGATCATGTATTTAGCATTACTGAAAAGGTATACTGCTTATGAGCTCTTTAGGTCCTTGATTTCAGTATACATGAATTTTATTTGTGCAAATCTTCTGTTTTCATCTTGATGGATATTTGGAACTTAATATGTCCATTCCTGAATATTTCCAGTTTGTGGAGCTTCATGGAGATCGAGCAGGTTATGATGATCCTGCTATTGTTACTGGTATAGGAACCATAGACGGTAGAAGGTACATGTTTATGGGTCACCAAAAAGGTAGAAACACAAAAGAGAACATCATGCGTAATTTTGGAATGCCTACTCCTCATGGGTATGTTAATTAGTTATCCAATTTTCATCTGCTTTGAAATGAGAGGATGATTTATGTTTTAACTTGTTAGTTTATCAACCTGAATGTTAATACGTATAGCATCTTAAATGTCCTTGTAAAATTTAATGTGGAACAGATACCGGAAAGCTCTACGTATGATGTATTATGCAGATCATCACGGGTTTCCTATAGTTACTTTTATTGATACACCTGGTGCATATGCAGACCTCAAATCTGAAGAACTAGGTCAGGTGTGTAAACAATTGTACTGTGAAACTTCCAATTTTTCAAATGCTGGATCTACTGATATCTTTTCCATAAATACACACAGGGTGAAGCCATTGCTCACAATTTGAGGACAATGTTTGGTCTAAAGGTACCAATTATTTCTATCGTTATTGGGGAAGGTGGTTCTGGTGGTGCTCTGGCCATTGGCTGTGCAAATAAATTGTTAATGCTTGAAAATGCAGTTTTCTATGTTGCCAGGTAATTTGAGTTTTCCCGCTGCATTTTTCTTAGTGCCCATAATCTGAACAAAATATTTAGCAGTTTTCTATGTTGCCTAGTTTTGTAGCATTCCCCATCTTGTTGAATATTTTTTTTATTCGTTGTGAAGTGTCCTGTGTATATATCCTCAGAGATATGATTTAGATTCTTTGGAGATGAAAGAGGATTTTGGGCCATGCAATTCATTGAGGTCCTCTAGCTTCACACACATTAGTTAAGGGATATGGCAAATTAGCAATAGCTAGAGCTCTTCTATGTGCATGTTCTCTTGTTGTGCTAAGTGTTGATTGCTCATTTATTCTTGTCGTTGTGTAACTTTGTTTCTTATTGTACTTAGTCAATATGCTGCAAGATATAATAAGTCTATTAGTGGTAATGCATATATGTACAATCTTTTGCAAGAGGACCTGGTGTACTTGGTTCTTTTCTTAATAGCAGTTCCTTTTTACAATATTGACTTGGATCTAGAGTTGTTAGGTTAAGCTAAATGAGGCTACTAGCTATATTTCTGTTTTCTAGTGTCCCTGCCTGTTGTCTTTTGCTTTGGTTATAAGTTTGTTTTTGGTTTCTAAGTTTATTTGAATAGATTATTTTTATTATAATCAACCTTTTCTGCTCTTTTCATTTTCTTTACTTTTGTTCCTTTTGTTGTCATACAGTCCTGAAGCCTGTGCAGCAATTCTATGGAAGAGTGCCAAAGCTTCTCCAAAGGTTTATGCACAGCCTATTTGCTTTTCTGTCTTTCAACTAAGGGACTTCTAATTGACGACAGAAGACTGATTTGCTTTTTTCCTAACACAGGCAGCTGAAAAGCTGAAGATCACTGCTGCTGAATTGTGCAAATTGCAAATTGCAGATGGCATCATCCCTGTAATGATCTCCACTGACATAACTTCAGCAGTCTTGCCTTTTTCCCTTATTCTTGCTTTTTATCTCCTATGATTTTCACTTTTAAATATTTTGGCTACCATGATATATTCATATTCTGCAAACAACTACTCGGTCTATATATGGTGCTGGGCACATACTTATTAAACCAGAAGATAAATCTAGTTAGCAAGTCACCTTTTTCTCACCCCCTTCAGTGTCACCATGACAAACAGCTGCTACTTTGATTTAGTTTACCTTTCAGATTTTATGTGATTATGTTAGTTTCTTTGACATCTGAATGATTTTCTCTCTCTATTTTGACAGGAGCCACTTGGTGGTGCACATGCAGACCCATCATGGACCTCACAACAGATAAAGAATGCTATTAATGAATCTATGGATGTAAGTACTACGTGCTGTTTATTCTGACTACCAATTTTTTTCAATCATATTCGTTTATTGCTTCTCTATAGATATAGACCAAAAACTGGGTACAATCAAGCAGTCTATGTAACAAATTAATATCAGGGCCTAGTTTAGTTGAGCTTAAAGTTAATATTGGTACCGGATTTTACAGGAGCTCATTAAGATGAACACAGAAGAGCTTCTAAAACATCGTATGCTGAAGTTCCGAAAAATAGGTGGCTTTCAAGAGGGAATCCCAATTGATCCAAAGAGAAAAGTTAACATGAAAAAGAAAGAACTGGTTGCAGGTAAGACTCCCATGGTAGAATTGGAGGGGGAGGTTGAAAAACTGAAACAGCAAATTTCAAAAGCCAAGGTGTCATCTAGCAAGCCCCCAGAGCCGGCACTGAATGAGATGATTGAAAAACTGAAAAAGGAGGTTGATCTTGAATTTTCTGAAGCTGTTAAAGCCATGGGCTTTCAGGACAGGTTTGCAAACTTGCGTGAAGAGTTTCTGAAAGCAAATTCACCGGACCAACTTATGCATCCGATTCTGATGGACAAGATTGAAAAACTTAAGGATGAGTTTATTCAGAGCCTGTCAGCAGCCCCAAACTATGCAAGTCTGAAGTATAAACTAGATATGTTGAAGGAGTTTTCTAAAGCCAAGACCATCTCTGAAAGGAACAATAAAGGACTGGCATTGAAGCAGGAAATCAATAACAAACTTAAAGAATTCATGGATCAGCCTGACATAAAGGAGAAGATGGAAGAATTAAAGGCTCAAATTCATAAGTCAGAAGCCTGCAATGAAGGAGAATTAGATGAGGAGACAAAGGAAAGCATCGTGACAATGAGGAACGAGATAGAGCTAGAACTGGCAAATATTTTTAAGTCTTTGGGCTTGGATGTTGAGATTGTGAGGTCAAAAGCAAAAGAACTGAGTGAGCAGGCTCCATTACCAGATTTCAACGCTAAGGTGGAAAGTTTGAAGGAACAAACTAATAAGAAAATTGAAGATTTAATAAGATCATCAGATCTTAAAAACTTGATTGATTTGCTGAAATTGGAGGTCGCACAGGCAGGAAATAAACCCAATGCAACAAGAAAAAATAAGATTGAGGCTTTAGAACAACAAATAAAGAACAAGCTCTCTGCAGCTATCAGCTCATCAGAATTAAAGGAAAAACATGAAGAGCTGATGGCGCAGATTTCTGAAGCCGTAGACTTGGATGGAAATCTGAAAGCTAATGATCCAGAGGATGGGGGTGCTAAACATGATGAGTCAAGAGTAGAGATAAATATGGGTGTAAACCGCAGCTTTGCTTAGAGTGAGTTTCTTCTTCTTCTATTTTTTTTTTTTATTACTTCCTGATGGATCAATCAGATACAAATCATTATGTTTCAAGTTTTGTTTTAAAACCACAGCTTTTCAATGTCATAATCCTAACAGCATCCGCTCGTCTTTGGACTTGTATTTCTTGGAGTGATCTCAGTTTCCATTGCATAGCCACTTCTCAACTATATAATTGAAAAAAAAAAAAAGATTAATTATTTCCAGTTCATTAGTATATAGCAAGTTTATAATTTCATCTTGATAATTTATCACAAGCCCCCTTGACTTCTTTGCATATTGGTTTGTTATTATGCAGCATCTCTTCTGTCGGTATGATACCAATGAAGCTGGCGTGGTAACAGATAGCGGCCTATAATTAAAGCAGTCTGCATTGCATCAGTTTGTCTAGTCAGAACATAATTCGACTACTGCCTTCACACTGCCGCCAAAAATATGCTGTCGTTGCCACCTGTTGCCAGGGTGAACAAGGTTTTGCTTATACGGGAACATGAGAATGACATAGCATTACTTTTTCCTTTTAAAGTTAATTGGAACACTTCCATTTTGAAGTTAGCTTTATTAATTTATCAATTTCCACCTTGCTTAAGTTTTGTGGTAGAATGTGTTTCTATTCTATTTATAAACAGAACAATTTGTGTAAATTATGTTTGCGCCAAGGGAAACTAATAATATCTTCACGCCTCTGGAATAATACTTGTGCTTTGGTTGTGATTCCTTCCCTTCGCTTACCCAACCAAAAAGTAAATAAATTAACAAATTTTTGTCGACACCCAACGATGTGCTTCTCAATGCTTTGCTTACAACAGACATGGCACGGTAAGCTGTGCCTAACAATAACTTGAATCAGTTAAGGTGGTGAGATTGCCAGAGTAGAAATAAAGTTGAGCCGCTTATAATAATCAGTCGATAACAGCAGGTGATTTCGATTTGCAGTTTCAGACTTTTCCAGAAAACTGACATATTGATGCCCCTAAGCTGTCCCTTCAGAGACAATGCTTTCTCTTTAGAGTTACGGATGCAAATGTTAAAACTGGGTTTAGTTCTTTCATTGTTCAGAGTCAGTGGCCGATGTAAATGTTAAAATTGGGCTTAGTTCTTTCATTGTTCTGAGTCAGTGGCCGATGCAATGCAAATGTTGAAACTGGGTTTAGTTCTTTCATTAGTCGCGGCAAGTAGGTGGAACGGAGCAATGGGTTCCACGAAATAACAGCCAATTGAAAGCCTGATCCTTATGATCAGCAGTTTGCTTTACACAGGTAAAATAACAACAGAGATGCAAGATATTTCATTTCCATAAACACCATTACTAATAAATTAGATTTAGTACAAGAAAGGGATGACAGCTTTTCTACCTCTGGGATAATCTTCTCCAAACTTGTCCAGATACCACTTATGGTTTGCAAGTGCCCTGGGAACCAAGTTAGCGCATGTATAGAGGAGAAACCCAAACCCAACCCCGGACCATGTCATCACAGTCCACCCCAACCACTCCACGATCTCACCAAAGTAGTTGGGGCAGCTCACCAGCTCAAACAACCCTCCTCTTGGCACCTTATACCCACCGCCTTCTCTCTTTAAGCCAACCAGAACTCTGTCCGACCATATATTAATCCACATGCCCCACACAAACACCACTAGCCCACACAGAAACCTCCACCAGAACCACATATCACTGTCATAATCCTCTTTGTAATGAGATACCCACCTGGCCTGCAAGTAGCCATTCAATAAGTTAAACCCAAATCCAAACAGGGCTACGGACACAGGAAAACCTCTAGTGGTTTTGGTATTCTGCTGACTGGTACTCAAGTAAAGGCAAAGAGGGTAGAGACAGGTGCGGTGAAAATAGTGGATGAGATAAGGAAGCATAAGAATGAATGCTTTGGGATTGGCAGAATGTTGGCCAAAAGGGAATAACAGCAGGGTGAGCCAGAGAGTGGGGCTCTCCATGAGGAACCAGGCCAAAGGTGGGGAGATGGTGGGGCCCCAACCAGGGCGGTTGTGCTTGCCATACGGTGCTTGAAGGAACCTGAGGGAGATGTAGGAGGGGGGTCCAATGAGGTAGAAAGCTAGGAGGCAGTTATAGAAGAGGCTTTGATCTGAAAAGGCCATTGCTTGTGAAAATCTATTGTGATTTGTGTTGAAAATTCTGTTGTGCAGTTTGAGCGTAATAATTCAGGTCAAGGCTGAAGTGATGGGAATGATCTAGTTGTCGACAAGGAGAACAGAGTTAGATTATGCTCTCCCATACTTGGACACTTCTAGTTGGATGATTGGATCTTGAATGTTAACCTTGACAATTTATTATATCTGAAAAATAAAATAAAATAAATCACTTTCTGGGAGAGGACAGTAATAAAAAGGAAGCACGTTATCAATAAAAGCTCAACTGCACAAATGCAACCTTTCCAGCACCTATTATTGTTATTACTTCATTATGTATACATAACAAATCAAGAAAGAACAACAGTATTTAAAAGGTGAACAAATATTGCAACTGTAGAAGTAAAATGACAGAATATATAAAGAACTAGAGATCATTGTCTTTATGAGAATTCCAATCAGCAAAAATTATATCCTCAGGATATGAATGACACAATGGTCAGAATTTACATTTGAAAGTCACCATCAAGTCAAAATAATATCTGCATAGATCCTTCTAAAAAAGCCATGTATTGTGAATAAGCTTTGCATAATTCAACATGCAAACAGTCTTCAGGATGAACCAAGAAATTGACAGGCCATAAAACCAGTATCCTTTGTAAACTAAAAGTATCATACACACACAAAAGAAAGAGGAAAATATTATTGGCACTCCCATTTATGTTGTTGGTTCCTACTTTCATTAAAAAATTAAAATTACCCATTGTATTTTTTCCATTTTCCCATATGCATTTGTTATAATTGTTATAAAGTAATAGCAAACTGAGTTCTCATATTGAACTTATCTATCAATTCCCTTATCATTAAGCATGCTGGACTATGCTCATGAATATTAAGTTAATAGCAAAGGTATCTAGTAACCAAATCAAAGAGGTTAGCCTAGTCAGCATATAATCACAAGCCTGCATAATAAATGAACAGAGAGCATTTATATTTTGGAAAGCTCAGGATATACATTCTTTTATGCTTCTGCAGCAACAATGCAAATATCAATTTAATTAGACATATCTCCATCAGTTTCAGTTTGCTATTCAAAGTGGAGCAGTTATTTAAGTGGTAAAAATAAACAAACAAACAAGCACTTGAGTGACCCAACATGGTACGGGAGAAACAAATGCAATCTCACCGCTTTAGTTTTATATGAACAATGAAAGAGTCAAGTAAGATGAGCCTTTGATTCTTTGAATCAGCATACAAAAGGAAGACTAAGAACAATAATGATTGTGCTCTGTTCCAAAAACAAAGACATAGACGTGGAAAAACAAATCACGGTCCTTTTGCATTATAGATATGCATTACTCTGACCTTATAATCAGCATCCATTGCATCAATTTTTCTTTGAACGTTTCCAAGAACCCCAAGTAACACAACTGGGTACATCTGAGCAGTCAGTTTGAAAAATTCCACAATACTCGAACCAAATTTTAATCAAAACAGTATCTCAACCCACTGATGAAGAAAATAACAGTAACAATCACTGCCATATACTGATCATATACTAATTCCCCAATATACACACAGATCAGATATGGAATTTCATAAGGGTCCACAAGCTTTTCTAGTCGAAAGAGACTCACTCAGCAGAGTTGGCTTCTTAATTTATACACTTGAGTTCAATTCACAAGTCTATTTCTTACATTCAAAATGTAAATATGCAAAATCACAACAAAAATACACTCAAAACCTTAAAATTCATATCAAAGCAACCGAATAACCAGAGAATCAAATGATCAGATTCATTATTCACTTATACTACTGATGTAAAACCCATGACCACATCACGCCCAAACATATCATATAACACTGGAATTTAAGAGACTGGACAAAAACATACAGCTCCTGAATCAAATTTAATTCATTTACAATACAAAAACAATCATTTCCGCATATAGCCACAGAAACAAAAATGGGGTAAAAATTTATAGACTTTATTTATCTAAAAGAACAAATAAAATGACCCAGTTCCTAGTTTCAACTACCCAAAAGAGAAATCACCGCAAAACTGTAAAAGCATAAAGAGATGATATAAAATGAAAGACTTAAGGTTCTAAAAATTACCTTCAAAACTGAACCAGATTCTATTCTGTATGTTTTGATTCAGCTGCAAAATGCTACTTACGAAACCTCGCAGCTTGTTGCTACGTTTCTTTTCAATCTTCTCAAAAATCAATTTCTAAGGCGTAGCTTGGTTTAGTTTTCTTTTCTCAAAAGGATAAGGATAATGATTTATGTTATCAGTAGCCTCATAAACAGTAGTATTTCAGAAATTTTTTTTTTTTTTTTACCGTTAACAATACTATTCACATCATTAGCATCAGTGACATGTACGACTGTCCTTCTTAAAAAAATTAATATTTTACTAAAAATACTGTTACTAAAATTAAATTCAATTTATTAAAATAGTAAAATTATGATCTGCCTCATTATTTTTTTCTTTTGATTATTAAAATTTAATAATTAAAAAAATTCTTTATTTTAAAGAAGTGCTGGCAAAATTTTATTTTTTATGAATTTATTTGGCTTAAATTTCTGATACCTGTAAAATATTGAAAATATTAAATGAAAAAGTAATAGTTATTATAATACCAGCATAACAAAATTACTTCAAATTTAAAATTGATTTGACTATATAATAGAATTAAAAATTATTATAATTAGTTGTATATCTATGCTTTATGCAAACGATAAATAATATATATACTTTAAAATAAATAATTAAATAATTTTAATAAATTAAAATTATAATTTATTTAAATGCAAAAATAATAATTTAAAAAGTTAGTGCAATAGTTTTATTTTATTTTTTTAAGAGTACATGTATATATTTTTAATATATCTAGTATAATAATAATTTAATAAATAAAATAAAAAAATAGAAAATCGTTAAATAAAAGACATAATTTTTTATAAAAAAAAAAGCAATGTTTTACATATAATAGGATTAGAGTGTTTTACATTGAATAGAGCATGCGTATATATTAATGTTTTAGTTAAAAAATAATACTAAAAAATTATTATGAATATTTATTTTTAATAAAAATTAAGATTTTTAATGATTAGACACATTAACTTTTAGGGTGTGTTTGTATGAAAGTTAAAGAGGGTTAAATATTACTCATGTAATACATTAATCCCCTTTACCATTGTTTTGTAATCTTTAAAAGCACAAGGTTAATATTTAACCATTTTAATGATTAATCTATTTTTATTAACCTAGTTGAGAGTAAGTTAAAGACCTGTAACAACAAAAATACATATCTTTAAAAGAGTACTCTTTATTTATTATTTCTCTACTTTCATCATATCACTTTAACTTTTTTTTTTTTATCAAGAAACTACTAATCAAAACTAACTATCAAAAAAGTACGAATCAATTTAAATTTTTATTTTATGATGATTTCATTAATTTTATTTTTTTCTGTAATTTTTTATTATTTGTAAAAATTAGGTCTTATAATATTTTTGTTACTTTTTAAAATGCATATGAATATATTATTTAAATAATTATATAAATTTTTAACATTTTAAATAATTATTTATTATTTTTATTATTTTTAAATATTTAATAATAAATTTTATCAACTATATAATTTTTTTTTTTTAAAATGTCACATTACAATTTATCAATTACCTTTTATTTGCCAAACAAGATTAACAGTTTAATCATTACACTTGTAACCGTTACTCCCTTAAAAGTTATACCTGTAACTATTACACTTTATTTCTTTAACCCGATCCAAACGTACCCTTATAGTGAATACTCAAATATGGAAATAGACATTTATAAAATTTTTGACTTAATAACTTTAGAGCTCAACATTTAAT
>CATIWM010451129.1:0-10756 GCA_949671775.1 Mallotus repandus
AGAGAGGAAAGAGAAAAAAAGAAAAAAAAAGAAAGAAACAAAAAATCACGTAAAAATAAAAAAAAAGTAAAAAAAAAAAACCAAATGACCGTAAACATGGAAAAGTTTTGGTCAATTTTAGATATATTCGTAATTATCCCAAAAAATTTTCTTTCCAAGTTAATTTTGTATCCATCCCGTGATCATTTAAGCCCAATATTGAGATCCAAGCCAATGCAGTCAATGCAGGGAGCCAACATGCCTAGTGCTCGTAGCTCTAACACGGAAGCAAATTGGTTTGCATTGCATAGGTCAAGGTCGAACGGTGATTAGTTAGCTTAGCCTTAAATAAACGATAGATCGACCTGTATATACTCACATAGCAAACAAAAGATTCAAGAAGATACCAAGGCATAATACTGATTATAATGTCTACCCAAATGTAAGAAAAGAATAATAATAAATATCTATTACAATATGCAATTTAAAACTTGCGAAGAAAGAGAAAAGTTAAAAGATGCACGTTGAAATAGTTATATCATTTTATAGTTTATTATTATTATTATTATGATCGGCTAACTAGTTTATTGGTTTGGTATCAAAAATGAAGCTCCTTAAGCTAATATATATTTCCATTGAAGATTTGAGAAATATTCAAAAAAAAAAAAAAAAGGGCTTTTTCGACCCAATAGCCTCAACATGGTTGTAAACAATTGACATTAATGAGAGGTAACATAGAGTATCTTGAAATGTTTACATTCAAATTGGAAAGATTAGGTTACCCACAGGAAAAAATTAAATTTGGTAATGAGTGGTGGTTTTATATGATCATTGTTAACAAAAATTTTCCTTGTTAAGTTGGTATGATTCTTAATGTACAAGCCATGATTAAACCATGCATATATATAAAAGTCTCTGTCGACTGTCATGGGATTGTTACACTTTGTCGTTTCCTATTAGGGTTTCTTTTTTATTATAACCCTAGTTCTCTAACCATTGTTAAAACGTTCCATAAGTAGCAAAGTTCAGGTAGCTTGGCAGATATGCTCAGAGAGTGGTTAACAGTCACAGCAACCTTTTGTCCATCCTTCCATTAGAGGACAATATAGGAAGGCTTGTTACGGGGAATTACATGGTATGCCACTATTAAAATTGCTAGTTTATGATCTACTGATGCAGTGTATTATTGTGAATGATGTGGCTTCTGCCATTGGATTTGAATTCCAATATAAGAGCAATGGAATTTACTCTCCTGCTCTTTTTCTCTCACACGACCACATGCACAGAGGCTAATGGCTGGAGTGCATTTTAGTATTTTTCTTAAAAAGTCATAACTTTATCTGAACACACAATAAATTGCCTCTTCATACTTTTTAATACAAGCATTCCAATTCTACAAGCAAGGGATTCAAGATATATCGGTATGGAAAAAACTCTCTCTCTCATACTTGCCTGGTTTATGAATTGCACCAAGATAATATTCTAGGTTTCAGAAGCTTAAGTAGTTTCCATTTGTCATTTCTTTTGTGTCTTCTAGTTCCTTACTCGAGCTTCATCATTATAAATATATTAGAATTTAGCTTTTTATTTACTTTCCATTACTCGTAACATAAATTTGAATGCTTTTTTGTGGTTTTGGGAATTAATCACTGAATCTCGTCTTGTTTTTTTTTCTTTTTGCATGAAATACCAGGAATTCCGGCTTGTAAAAAGCATATTGTCTTCTTTTCGTCCTTCCCAAAAAATAGAAAATTGGAAAGAATAAACTTGTTGGAAACAAATTATGGGCCGTGGAAAGATACCAATCAAGAGGATTGAAAACCAAACCACAAGGCAAGTCACCTTCTCCAAGCGCAGGGCTGGACTTTTGAAGAAGACTCATGAACTTTCTGTTCTTTGTGATGCTCAGATTGGCCTCATCATCTTCTCTAGCACTGGAAAGATGTGCCAGTACTGCACTGAGCCTTTAAGGTCTATCTCGTCAACAGTATTTTCATGTTTAATTTTCACTTTTCTGCTTCATTATTCCCCTTCTGTATCATATAGAATACGTGACTTTTATGATCATTTCTTCATTTTCTTCGGAGATATAGGCAGATCTATTTGTTTCCCATAACGTCTTATGTGCTGGCCGCAACTTCAATTCGAAAAAGTTGGTGTGGCTTGACTTTCTTTTTTGCATGTTTCTGAAAAGCTAGCTAGGGTTTCCCCGACCAGTCGAGGGTCCCCTCCAAAGTCCAAGCACTTTTTTATGGCTGCTTTGCTACGGCTTTTACCTTACCTGAAGTTATTCTATATCCAGCTTTAGCTCAAGACTCTGCTTTGTAACAACTTAGATCTATGCTGATGTAACTCTTTTTGACTGGTAAACTTGTACTCCACATGGTGATGATGAAGTAGCATCTCTCCATATAAGATTGTGGGACGACGGTGAATAATTGATATGACAGTGTTCTAAGCACATTTTGAAGCACTTTAGCAGTCAAGACCTTTCTTTAGGAACAGGACTTGATTAAATAGTTCATTCTTAAAATCATATTTTCCTGGTATGTTTTGATTAGACTGCATATTCATATCACCTGAGGTTTCATAAGCTTGCACTATGAAAAGACTGTGATGTTTACTTTCCATTAAGAATTTACTTCTAGATATCATAAACATATATGTTTTGGTAACTAGATGCAAGATTGTTAAGTATTCTTCTCCCCACTTGTGCTTAGGAAGAAAAACACATCAATGGCTTTTTGGCTTCTTCAAGCTACTTTGTTATCTGTTAAGTTTATTTATTTATTTTTACTTCTGGTCTTATTGAAACGTCATTTATTTTATGCAACGGAAAGCACTATGGGTGGAGGACAAAAGCTACTGAATTTCATCAAGTTAGTAAGGCCTGCAGGTTGACCTGGACAAACATGAACCTCTGCCATCAATGGACTTATGTAGTTTATTCCATAATTTTAAATGTAACTTGACAAGATCAGTAGTAGAATATCACTGATGAAGAAAAATACAGAATGGGCAATATTATGCGCCCACTAATCGAGGAAATGCTGAATAAATAAATTGTGCAGGTGTGCCTCTGTACATTTCTTTAATTTGCTTCTTGTGAATTTCTACTTTTGCTTGTGGAGTATCTGATACTCATAAAATTGGGAATGGATAGTCATGAAGCCTGTGACATATCAAGTTCTACAAAGATTTCATGCCTACATATTAATTATAAAATTGTTTAAAATGCCTCCTTGTCATTAAGATTTTTACCTGCATCGTTTTTCTTAAAAAGAAAACATATAACATATAAATGATGTAATGTTCTTCTTGTCAAACTTGTTGCTGTTTCGGCAACCAGATATGTGAATTAAGACACCATAGTTCCGCACCTTATGTAGTGGCAGATATTTTTTGTTTTCTTATGAAATATGAAATATATTATTAGAATGCGTATCTTGTTGCAGGATGGAACATATTATTGAAAGATACCAGAACATTACAGGGACCTGCATCCCTGAACATGATAGCAGGGTATAATTCTTTAATTAGGCCTAACTTCTGAAAGTCTAGGCATGGCTTTTGTCCAATTTTTGCATTTGACCTTTCATCCTTTTGTTACAGGAACAACTATTCGGTGAGTTGGCAATGCTGAGAAAAGAAACTCGCCGTCTTCAGCTAAACATGCGACGGTACACCGGTGAGGACATGAGCTCTATTCCGTTTGAGGAATTGGGTGAACTCGAACAGGAGCTTGAACGCTCAGTTGCCAAGGTCCGGGACAGGAAGGTACCGTGTCTTTACCACTATATATGAATTAAACATCGAGCATAATTTATTCAAATTCTGGATCATGATGCTCTTGGTTTCTTTCTAGAAATGTAAAGCATGTAAGTAATACAAGGAAAAGGCTTTCCTATTTGGATCATAACAGAAAATTATTCGGTGACGCTGTTAATGATTATAGCATTAGTGAAATCAAAGAATTATAGAATCTTGAGCTTGTTTTCATTGGTGCTTTGCCTGTACATATTATAAGCAGAATGAACTCTTGCAACAACAACTGGATAACCTGCGGAGGAAGGTAATATTCTCTCTCTCAAAAACACAAATGCCATTTTTGGGTTCATCGATGCAACACCTCATTCTTTCTGTATGTGTAAATGTTAGGAGCGAATGTTGGAAGAAGAAAATGGCAATATGTACCGTTGGGTAAGGATTTAGAAGCTTTTGGATAATGCTAAAACTGTAAACTGATTGTTAGGCTACCTCAACTACAGAATAACTGATGAAATGTTATTAATAGTTGTTTAGATGTTACATGTGAATCACTTCATCATAGTAGAAGGTATAAAATTTATCTGTCTGGTTTGATGGATACGTCAGATTCAGGAGCATCGCGCCGCTCTGGAGTATCAGCAGGCGACTATGGAAGCAAAGCCAGTTGAACATCAGCAAGTTCTGGATCAATTCCCATTTTGTGGAGAGCCTAATAGTGTCCTTCAGCTAGCAACCATTCCCTCTCAAATTCATCCTTATCATCTCCAGCTAGCTCAGCCCAGCCTTCAAGGTTCTAGCGTTTAGCTCTTCATGTAAGGTATTTTAACAACAATTGTCTTCTCTTTTACTCTTGTACTGCTCGTTACAACACTTGATGTGTCCATATCCATTACAGTACTGCCTCATAATTAAGTTATGGACTAAATCAAGCATTATGGGTCTATTTGTATAAAAAAAAATCTAATGATTTGCAACATTTTTTAATTTTCTAATTTTGATAAAAATGTCCTAATTTCATTATTTATTGGTAATTTTAACGTAAAATAAATAGTTGATCAAAATTGAATAAAGATGTTGACATGACATGTACAAAATATCAAATTTTCATAAAAATGTTTCACCATTTAGTCAAAATTAAATAAAATTATAGGCATACACTAAATTCACTTGTCATAAATTTTTTAAATTTATATAAGTTTAGCAAATTTCAAAATTATATAAGTTTAGTGAATTTTTTTTGCAACTAATGCACCCAGTATCTGGTATCCTATAGGACATGATTAATCCGAATTCGATCCGGATAGGATCTCGAAGGGTGGCAAAGGTCTACAAAGTTTATTGAATTTTAAAAGCATATGAAATACATATTTTAAAGTTAAGTATTTTCAGTGGATTTTAAATAATTTTTTATGCAATAATTAGAAGTTTAAATTACATAGAGAAATAGTTTTTATATTAAATTTTTTTTTAATTTATAAAATAATATGATAATTTATCAATAGTAAAATTTAATTCTTTTATTTTTTGATCACTCTTTTAATTAATTAAATAAACAATTATCTATATTAAAATTAATTAAATTGGCTAAATTAAAACACTTCAAAATTTAAAAGTTTGAATAAATTTGTTAATTTTTTCAAACATTTGAATTTTTGACACCAATAAACCATTATAGATTTAATAATTTAAAAGGGGTAAAATTGAATTTTATAAAATACTACGTTAATATTTTTATTTAATTTTGATTAGATTGTTGTTTGTGTTAAAATCACCAAACAACTACTAAATTATAATATTTTTACAAAATGGAAAGATTGGATTAAAATTACAAAAGATAGTAAATATTTTGATTTTCACACAACAAGCCGGCATTGTATTAAATTAGCATTTTTTTTTTCTTGTTTTTTTCTCCTTGTTTACGTTCTTTTCTTACTCCATTTTTCTTTTCCCATTTTATTTTGTTCCAATATATCCAATGTCCAAACAAAGTGTGAGAATTTCTGCTTAATTAGCAAGTCGTAGCATGCAAGGATTGAAACAAATCATCGACCGAACTTTGAGAGAAGCCAAAATATTTCACCTTTAAGGGTTTATTAAATTATTGCAGGGTGAAAATGAAAAAAAAAAAAAAAAATTTTTGGAAGTCACTTGCGCATTTTTGCCAGAAGACGAGAAAGATTACCAAAATTGTAATCTTTTAAAAGGGAAAAATGTTGTGGCAATTGGCATTATTCAACTTTTAGACAACACGAAAAATAAAACGAGTGGTTTTTGCATATTCGAATGGTTTCCCCGAACATGAAATAAAACGATTTTGCTTATAAAAATAGAAAGACAAGGCCTTATTACAAAGTCAGGTAGTCATTCAATCCCTAACAGTTCACTTCTTAACATGCTACAGTCATGCAATTCTATATTTGTGCAACTTTATTTTGATATATAAGTGCGTAAGTATGTTGTCTTTTTGCCTTTTGGGTTTTGCAGAATTATCAGATTTCAGAGAAGGATTTTCTCACATAGACGTACCAACGAAATATAGTGCAATATACTGCTTGGATTGCTTTAAGACAGATCAATATATGGTTTCTTACTGTAGTTTTAATTATGTTATAGTGTTCTTGAACTTATTGCTTTCTGTTATGAAGTGGTGTGTCTCTCGTACATTTTCTTTCTTATCTGTAATCTAATATTATATTATTACAAAATTGACACTGTTCTTTATGTGGATTAATTACTTAAAGTTTATGAGATTCATTGCTAATTTTCACATGTTCGAAAAAATTAAAATTCAAAATATTGATGAAAAAAAAAGAAGAGCCTTTACAAATTTAGACTACAATTATTGCAATTTTTTTAAATTTTTTATTGATGATTAATATCCGAATTCTAAACTATACACTTATAGGGTGTTATTTTAGTAGATAGAGAGACTTGATAGTTATATTTTATTAAAACAATTAGATTTTAAGTGTTTGGTAAGATTTAAAAATTAGCAATTGCTAACTGTTTTAATTTCTACGAGTTACTCCCAAGAGGGTGTGGATAAGTTGGTAGGGTACTCTTTCAGTTTAATCAGATGTCTTGAATTTGAACCCTAGATATGCAGCTAGTTTAAAACTCTTGAGGTAAACATTTGCTGCCCTTCAAAGTTCTTTCTGGATCGAATCTAAATTATTAGGTCCTACGAAATACCAAATACTGGATGATCCTACACCGAAAAAAAAAAATTTTACGGGTTACCATTTTCGTTTGCTACATTTGAAAACTCTTTTATGAGAAACTAATTGTTGATTTCAATTTATTTTTATTTAAATTAAATTATTTTTATTAAAAACAATTAAAAATAAATAATTTTTAGGTTTAATTTATATATTCATTTTTGAAAATTCATAATAAAATCACTATTATTTTTAATTGTAATAAGCAATAAAATCATTAAATGTTAATATTTAATAATTTTTTTTTTAAATAAGGAAACTTCAATAACAGAATCAAAAAAATATATCCTCTAACAGAATACTATTAAGGAAGCGTTTGGTTAGTACTCTGGAATCGGAATCCGAATCAGAGAGGGAATGGGAAAGAGAATGAAAATTTGAAGATTGTGTTTGGTTTCACTAGGGAATGAATGGTAATGAGAATGAAAATCAAATATCATTTAACAACTAAAATTTCTTTGATGTAAAAATATTTTTTAATTATTTTTTATAATTTTTATATATTAAAATTAAAATTAAAATTATGTATTATAAAATATTTTTGTAAAAATATTATTATTATTATTTTAAAAAAATTATAAAAATTATTTATTTTTGATAAATATTTTTATTCAAATATTTAATGCATTATTAATTTATATGTTTTATTTATAAATTTTAAAAAATAAATATTAATATTTAAATATTTGACCAATTTATAATAGATTTGATTTGATTTCAAGGGAATCAAAAATAATTCCTTAGAAAAAAGAGGGAAATAGTTATTATCATTGTTAATTTTAGCCAAACAAATACTAGAAATCAGAATTATTCACTCTTAAATTTTACAATCCTTAATTTTTACCAAACAAACGCACCTTAAAAAAATGCGGCATGCTATCCCAATCAGAAGGAGAAGCATAACAGCAAGCTTTCTTAGCCGATACATGAGCTGCGTTATTAGCATTTCTTTCAGCAAAAATAACACTTGATCCTGGACGTAAAGACAGAAGATGACGACTCTCTGCAATAACAACTCCAAACTCTGAAACGTCCATCTTGGTAGAATAGAAATTATCAACTACACCCTTAGCATCCATTTCAAATATAACATGAGACAAACCCAGAAATGAACCCATCTGATTGCCTCCCTCAAGCAGTATGCTTCCGCCATCAATGGAGATAAAAGCCCAGGGACGATATTAGTTAAACCTTTAAGAAAAACACCTCTGAAATCCCGCAGAACCATACCAAAGCCAGCTGATTTATTTCCAACATCTAATGATGCTTTGATGTTCAGTTTAACAAAAGCAGCTGGGGTAATCTCCATTTGCCAATATCTCTCGAAGTTGTACAATGCATTGAAGGAGTCACAACAATTTTTGCTTTTTGAAAGGATTTCAAATCATCAATTGCTCGATGAACACACAAACCGGGAGTAAGAAAATGTTTATTCCAAAGCCAGTTATTCCTTTGAGACCAAATACACCATAAAATCATATAGAAATGCTCTTTAAGTCTCAAATCTAAACCATTCAGCATAAAAGAAAACCAAGAAACAAACTCACCACCTGTAATATTAACCAAATCAATGCCCGCCAACCGCCAACAATTTCTAGCAAACTGACAATCCACAAATAAATGAAATACATGTTCCCCATACTGACCACAAAAACAACACTCATTGCAATATGTAATCCCTTTCAAAAATAACATTTCACGCGTTGGAATAAACTCATTGCAGACCCTCCATAAAAAACTCTTTAGGGCCTCAATCTTCCACATATCAAAACATGGAACACACTCATCATTTCCATTAAAAGATTGAGAAAAAGCTAGCCGATATCCTGATTTAACAGAGTAGCAACCCCGTTTATCAAAATGCCATATGCAGGTATCACAAACTCCTTCAATCCCACCTGAAAGCTACAAGATATCATTAATATCGTTTGTTACAAAAATTTCAGATAACAATTTCACATCCCATTGGAGAGAATTAGGCATCCAGAGCTCTGAAACTTTAAGATCTTCCATAACTACCTTCATCTCAAAGTTCGGCCTGAAATCATTCTCATTAATCAGCCAAGGATCCTTCCAAACGTTTATGCATTTTCCAGCACCTATCCTCCATCTACACCCTCTAGCAATAATCGACCTAGCTTTCCAAATGCTCCTCCACACCAAGCTTGAATTTGAGCCTAAAGATGAATTCAAAAAATCTCCACCAGAGAAATATTTAGCTTTGATAATCCTACAAGAAAGAGCATTATGTACGGAAATGAAATGCCAACCTTGCTTTCCAAGCATAGCGAGGTTAAAAGAGAATAAATGGCGAAACTCCATACCCCCATTTTTTGTTTGCAAACACAGTTTCTCCCAAGAAGCCTAATGAATTTTCTCTAGCCACTGCCCTTTGAACCCCACCAAAAAAGAATTCATCATTCTTTGTAATTCATCACAAAAAGAAACAGGCAAGAGAAAGCAACTCATACAATATGTTGGAATAACCCGGGCAACTGCCTTAATCAAAACTTCACGACCAGCTTGAGACAAAAATTTAGCATTCCAACCATGTAATTTAGTCCACAAACGGTCTTTAAGATACTAGAAAACATCTTTCTTCCTTCTTCCAATAAGGGATGGAAGACCCAAGTATCTCCTAATGTTTAAAGGTGAAGAAACATATAACTCCTGCATTAACAACTCCCTTAAATCAACAGCTACATTAGCAAATTAAAATATACCCGATTTTTTGAAATTGATAGCTTGCCCCAAATCTTCTTCATATTTATGCAAAACTGACTTCATATTATGACATTTCGCTGAAGTAGCTTTAAAAAAGGAAAAGTTATCATCTGCAAAAAGCAAATGAGAAATGGAAGGAGATAATCTACTAACTTTGCATCCTTGCAACTAACCCTTTAATACTGCCTTTTTTATAAGAGAAGACAACCCTTCAAATAAGGCGAAATAGGATCACCTTGATGAAATCCCCTTTGAGGAATAATTGGCCCTACTTCTTCACCATTAACTAGCACATTATATAAAATAGAAGTCACACAAATCATCATCCACTTAACCCATTTTTTTTTAGAAACCCATATGAATAAGAATCACTTTCAAGTATGACTGTAAGCACCCAATTTCGGGATAATTAGAGTATGGATGCGAAAGAGGACTCCGATGATGAAAACTCGTAGCAAATGAGTCTCTAATATTTGAGTTTCGGATTCTAAGGCTTGATTACATTTTTTTTTGGACTAAATTGAAAGTTTTCTTCTCCTTCAAGGGTCTTTTTGTAATTAAATGTTAAAAAAAAAAAGAGAAATCGGAATAGTAGATTTCCGATCGGAAATATAGAATTCTAGTCGGAATTACAGAATTCCGACCGGAATTCTAGAATTCCGATTAATTTCCGTCAATTTTTATTGGTTTTTCTTAAATTCGATTGGCCGTGAATTGATAAAAATTTTTTTATTTTTTTTATTATTTTATTTATCTATTAGTTATAGATTTTGATTAATTTTTACGTGATATATACGTTTAATTTATTTGATAAATAAAGTGATAAATATGTATATTTTTAAAATAAATTTTTATCCTGTACTAATTTAGGGTTACAGGATGTTCTCTTATAAATACGTATTTTCTTTTCACGTAAAAGGGGGAAGGCGCAGAAAAAAGGAGAGAGAACAAAAAAAAAAGGGAAAAAGGGCAGAGAGGAAAGAGGAAAAAAAAAGCTTTCTTTTGTTTTGACGTTAAAATAATCAAAGCCAAGATACTGAAGCCAATATTGAGGCTCATTTAGACGG
>CATIWM010451234.1:0-19322 GCA_949671775.1 Mallotus repandus
ATCTGTCAGCTGCTCGACTACTCGATCCATCCGTTCATCAATCATCTCCTGTAGTCGTAGTTCCATGTCCCTCTCATACACCTCCTGCACACGCTGGTTTCTCCTAGGCGGCATGATCTCTGGATCGACGCTCTGATACCACCTGATGTAGCGGAAGGTAGAGAATTGCAAAAATCGTTGATTCTAAGGAATACCAATTCGCAACCTTCAAACCCCTATTGATTCTTTCGAATTCTAGGAAATTTGGGAATAACAAAGTTTATATTTTATTAGAAATCCAAAGCCGTCCAAAACAAGGAGAAAAATAAGCTTATATACCAAAAGTAAACCCTAAATAAACTCCTAATAAAAATAGGTAAAATTACTAAAATAGAAAAACAGTAATTCGAAGGCCCAAACATGCGAATTTGGCTAAAATCTATAGGGCATCAAGAGCAACACTGGTGACTTTGAATCAGTGGCCCATTTCCACCCAAATTAGCCACCGAATTCACTAAAATCCGACACTCGAAACTTTGCTTTAATTATGAAACTGCCATTGCCGAACTTTGTCCAATTTGTCTAAAAACTCCAAAGCTTGCTCTTGGACCACATCAGTAACCCAAACATCATTTCCTTTTGACTCAACAATTTCAAACCCTTTACATTCAAATGCCCATCGCAAATGCCATAAACTAGACTCACTCCTTTCTTTGACGACAAGAGCATGATTTTCCACTTTAGAAACTTCAAGTGGAAATAACCTATTTGCTGCCATTTTAACATTTACAATGACCTTATTTGATTTTTTATCCTTAATTACATATGAGTAATCATCAAATAAAATTTAATACAAAATTTAATACCCACTAATCAAGAGCTGCGTAACACTCAACAGATTAGATGACAAACTAGGAATAAAATAAACATTATATAGGAGATTTATGTTACCATAATCATTTTAATTGCCACAGTGCCTTTGCCCTCCACTTGTACTTGTTTGTCATCTCTAAGTGTCATTTCTAATTTGATTGTCTCATCCAACTCTTTGAATAGCAACCTTGCACCAATCATGTGATTAGAGCAGCCACTATCTAAATATCAAATGCTATTTTCAATAATTGCATCTCTTTGATTAGCCATAAACAACTTGATTTCCCCTTCTTCTTCTTCTTTAGTATAGTTTGATTATTGTCCTTTTCTCCAACATTCTGCCTTCATATGCCCGTACCTCTTACAGTGATAGCATTGGACACCACTTCTATTATTTTGCTGCTTTGATTCATATTGGTTGTCTCCTCGTCCTCTACCATTGCTGTGACTACCTCTACCAAATGATCATCCTCTACCACATCCTCTACCAGCAGCTACTCTTTGATCATTTCTCTGGTTGTGTGTCTCCTCCTTCACGTGAAATGCTTTTTCTTCACTCTTCCCATCTTGCCTATTTAATCTTGCCTCATATGATTGCAAAGATCCCATTAATTCATCGAATGAGTATGTTGCCAATTCTTTTGACTCTTCAATAGCTACTACAACATGATCAAACTTTAGAGTGAGAATTTGCAACACCTTTGCAACAATAATTTTATCAAAAATCTCCTCCGCATAGGACCTCATTTGATTAATAATTGTAGCTACTCTAGATAGAAAATCATGCACTGATTCTCCACTTCTCATGTGTAAATTTTCAAAATAATGACGAATAGATTAGAATTTCACCGTTATTACCTTTGAAGAACCTTGGAATGCCATCTGTAAAGTTTTCCAAGCTTCATTAGCTATAGTTGCTGATGCAATTTCAGAGAAAATTAACTCATGAACTGCTTGTTGAATGAAGAACAATGCTTTGGAGTCCTTCCTATTTTCCCTCAATCCAATTTCATCATCTGGGTCAGCATACCCATTTTCTACCAAGTCCCATAACTCTTGAGACCTTAATAGAGTCTTCATTTTGATACTCATGAATTCAAAGCAATAACCTTTAAACATAGGTATTGCTAGTTAAGATATGCTCACAATATTGCCATTTGTTGCCATAATTTTTTGTTCACCCAACTATAAATTAACCATCTTTGATACAATAATGTTGGGTAGAGAACAAAAAATAGAGTAAAAAAATAAACAAAAAACTTATGAATAGCAGAGAAAAAATAGAACTTATATGAGCTGAAAATCTCATATTTATTCACTTACTTAACTTGCCTTTCAATAGGCATTGCATGAAACAAACTAACTTAAAGAAAGCAAAATTTTTTGGCACTAACAAAACACAATAATAATAAATATAAAAATCTACAACTAACTAAGAAAATCATGGAACTAACTAGCCAGTAACAGCTAAAACTACAGCTATCAATTTGAATCATATTCCAACAATAGCAACCATGACTTTCCAAAGTGGACTGAACCCGGCCGGTGATGTTTGGTAGTAAGATTTTAAAAATGACTCAGGTGGCCTTGCTTGCAGTGATAACAAATATTTGTGAAGCTGGGACTTCTGTTTGAGCCCATTCATACTTATAATACTACTTCTATTTTCTAACTTATAATGGTGTCACTCTCTTTACATCACTATGCGTAGTAGCTTTGGCCATTGGTGGACTTCCACTCTTTAACAAGTTGTATGTGTGGCTTCTTGTAAAGGCCATAGGTGTAACACTGCCGTTTCTAGCAATGTGCTATACCCAGGGTGTATATTTGGTGACTCCGTTAGGATTGAGTGAAAAGGTGTCAAATATGTATCTTAAAATGAGTTGCATTTGGTTGGGGGTGATTTCTATGATAGGCCTAATTGAATTTATTTGGTCTCTTGTCTGTATAGTTAAGTGGAAGAATAGAAGAGTTGTACAGGAGCATCAACCCACACTATAAGGAGAATAAATTCATAGTTTGGCACTGATAATCTATAGAAGAGTAGAAGAGTTGTACAAGAGCTTCAACCCACACCATAAGGAGAATAAATTCATATATATATATATATATATATATATATATATATATATATATATATATATATAAAGGTTGAAAGGTAAAGACATTAAATCCTTAACTATACATCACCTTGTAAGTGAACCCTCATCGAAAAGTTGAATGGCATTGGGGTTATTGATTATTTCATATGTAAAAATTAATCTCCCATTGTTGTTTTGAGAAAAAATTATAAACTTGTGCATAACATTATATTCACAACCCTCCAAACAAAAATGAAACAAAAGACCCTTAACTTTGTGGTTGTTATAGCCCTCTAGACTTGGTAAAGCACATAATTTTTTTTTGAAATAAGCGCATAATTTTTTTAGTCTTTAGTTTTTCGACCAGAGATTTTTTATGGCTTTCTTGCTTCCACTTGTATTTTAAACATTAATTGGACATTGAAATTTAAATCAATTTGGTTGTGCTGCAGTATTAAGCTCCATCCTTAGTCCAGTTATCAAATACAGTAATACTTCTTTCACTGGCAAGCATATTTTCAAGCATAGGTTATTGTGCATAATGTAATATTAAAGAATGTTTTACTGCTCACTGTAATTGTTTGACGTGCAGATTACTCCTTTTGTTCCTTTTTATCAGTCGTTTTAGAGAGTTTCACTTCGATAAAGAAAGAATTAATTAGTCTTCAATTTAGGAGAAAAATAAGTCGAGAGACTAAATTACCCTTAGTTCATTGTATAAAGTAAAAAAAGGATAAGGATAAAAGAGTAATAAATGAGTTGATAAGGATAAGGATAAAATTGACAAAAAAGAATTAAATTTAGGAGAAAAATAAATTCATAATGAAATTTCGCATATTCTCTAAAATAACAGATAAAAAGGAATAGAGGAGTATTAATTATAGAAGACTGTAATATAAATTTTATATTTTAGTGGTAAATTATTAGTATTATTCATAATGTTGAACAATTATAATCAACAATAGAAAATTCCCGTCCATATAGAACCGTAAATTTTTATTTATTTTGAATGTATTATATTTAATAGTCAAATTATTGATGAACCGTACAATAGTAGACAACCCTCATTTTTAACTTGAAAATGATAGAATTCGAATTTTGCACCTCAGACTGTCGTCAAAAAGAAATTACCACTTAACTTATCTCTTACTGACACCTGTTATATTTTTCTTTGATTATATATAAAACCTTTGGTATTTATATAAATTCTCTCCATCAGAGTTGACCATTTAGGGTAGTACACCATAAATAAGCAAGAATCTTTAGCAGAGAATTTACATACTAAATTTTATACTTCGTCTTTTTTGCTTGCATCCATAATAATTGCAGAAACAAACAAGGGAGTGCTATGGAGTTGAAGTCTGACATAGAAGATTCAACATACAAGCATCAACAAAGGGTTTTATGACAAAAAGACAAACTCATTATTTACAAAGTTTCACTCACCTCTTTCACTGAAATCCCTTTACATATTTCAACTTTGCTTGGCCATCTTGCATAACCATAACTATTTTAGAATTGGATCCTCAAATAGCATTGGAGCTCGACTCGCATTAATACTCCCCGCTAATTGATGTACGATGGATGTTGTAAAGTTCCTTGTCCAATTAATGTCAAATATCATAATTTTGAGATTGAGCAATCTTTACACATGAAAGCGTCTCTAATTTTCTTTCAGATTCCCATAGTTGTGTTGCAAGCGGTTTTATTGTACTTGAAACTATGAGTAATTATGGCTTTATGGGCTACTATCCCACAAATTGGTATCAGGTCGTCTCAGGAGTAACATCTTGTGGACATTAAGACATGTGGACGGGACAAGGAATTGGTGGAATATTCCACTAAGATGAATTTTGATGAATTCATAGGTATCATGTCTTAATTTCCATAATAAAATATCAAATTCGCTTCGTTCAATTGAAAATTACACTACACACATGAAGAATTGGTATTTGAATAAAAGTTTTCTTCTAGATTAATTTAAAAGTTGGGAATTCCATTTATTTGCACCTTCTCTACAAGTTCAGGAGTAATTTCACCTTTAGTTGATATTGGGTCAAAAGTAAGAATTCCATTTATTTGCACATTATCTATAAGTTCAGAAGTAATTTCACCTTTAGTTGATATTAGGTCCTTCCAATCACAAGCCAGTGACTCTTTCTTTAGCTTGAATAATCTACACTACTGACACTGTTGAAGTGCCAGAATTTGTATTGTTTCAATTGTGGTGGAATTTAAAACTCTGCTATGACGAATACTAGGCCAAATCACCACATTGGAGAAGCCAATCAAAGGATACAATACTTTTAGAATTTAAGAATAAATTTAAGAGTAGAAAATTATCTTCTAAAAGAAGAATTAAAGTTTTTATTTCTCAAATTGAGTTCTATATGGAAAATGAAATACTTACAAGCCTATTTATAGGCGTAACACAACATTAACACAAATTAAATAATACAATTTTTGAGCTAGAAGATTAAAATTAGGTTGGCACACAATTGGAAAGAAATGAATTATTGGCAGACAAATGCAGATGGAGATAGGCGAGAAGGTGGGTTGGTATATAAACATCTTAATGGGAAACTCCCCCGGTTGAAAAAGACTCATGTTTGAGTCTGACTTTTCATCAACTTCAAAATATGGTGATAAATCAACAACATTGAATGTAGTAGACACATTGTAATCTCAATGAAGTTCAACCTTGTATGCATTTTCATCAATTCTTATAATTATTTTGAAAGGTCCATCTGCTATAGGTTTTAACTTTGTATACGGTCCCGATGGAAACCTTTCCTTCCTTAAGTGAATCCACACTAAATCACCTTCTTTGAAAATAATGGGCTTGCGAAACTTGTTTGCTTGCTTTCGGTATCACTCATTTTTCTTTAGAATGCGATTCTTTACTTGTTCGTGTAATTTCATTATTTGCTTAGCTCTTTCACCTGCATCTGAACTGAATTGTTGTTGAATTATTTTAAGAGTGTGTTCAATTGGACTGACAGGATTTTTTCCATACACTACTTCAAATGGGCTTTGACCTATCGTCTAGCCTGGTGAATTATTATAAGCAAATTCAGTTTGAGCTAATATCAAATCCCATTGTCTGATGTTTTTCCCCATAAAACTTCTCAATAAATTTCCCAAACTACGATTAACCGCTTTTGTTTATCCATCTATTTGAGGATGAGCTGCTGAACTAAAATGAAGTTTTGTTCCCATTTTGCTCCACAAAGTCCTCCAGAAATGACTCATAAACTTAACATCATGATATGAAGTGATAGATTTTGGAATCCATGCAGTCGTACAATCTCTCGAATGTAAAGATCAACAATATTTGTAGCATCATAGGTCTTACTACATGGTACAAAGTGAGCCATTTTGGAAAATCTATCCATAATAACCATGACTAAATCTTGACCTCTTTGTGTGCGGGGTAGACTAATAACAAAATCCATGCTAACATCTACCCAAGGAGCTTTGGGGACAAGTACAGGTGTGTAAATTCTTGTATTCTGACCTTAAGTTTTGGTAATATGACAAACCCTACACCTTTTGATGTGTTGCTCTATTTCTCGGACCAAGCGTGGCTAGTAAAAGCTTCCTTGTACAAGAGCTAATGTCTTGTCACGACCAAAATGACTAGCAAGACTCCCATTATGGCATTCAATTAATATGGCTTCACGTAACGAACATTGAGGAATGCACAATCGATTACTTAAAAATAAGTAACAATCTTGTTGATGAAATTGGCGATAGGGACCTTTATAGCATTGCTTCTGGATATTTTTAAAGTCTAGATCATCCTCATACAACTCCTTTATAACTTCAAACCCAATTACTTGAGCTTGAATTGTTGAAAGCAATGTGTAACAATGACTTAAAGCATCAGCAACTTTTTTTGTGTACTTGATTTATGATTTAAGACGTATTGATAGGCAGAGAGGAATTCACTCCATGTTGCATGACATCCTTTAAGTTTGTTCTGACTGTGGAGGTATTTGAGTGCTTCATGATTAGAATAAAGCATAAATTCCTTTGCCAATAAATAGTGTCTCCAATGATCTAAAGCTCAAACAATGGCATAGAACGCTTTATCATATGTTGAATATTTCCTCAGAGTCTCATTGAGCTTCTCACTAAAAAAGGCAGTTGGATGATTCTCTTAGCTAAAAATAGCACCAATGCCTATAATAGAGGTATCATAGTTGACTTCAAAGATTTTTTTAAAGTCTGGAACTGCTAAAACTAGGGCTTCCGTTACCTTCTACTTCAATGTATCAAAACGTTTTTAAGCAGTTGGTGTCCCCTCAAATTTATCTTTCTTTAACAATTTGGTGATTAGGACAGTTAGAGTATTAAAATTCTTGATGAATCGTCAATAAAAAGATGCTAGGCCATGAAAACTCCGAACATCATGAAGTGATCACGGTGTTGGCCAATTGACAATGGCTTCTATCTTGCTTTCATCCATCTTAATGCCTTTACTTGAGACAACATAGCCAAGAAAGATCACTTTATTAGTTAAAAAGTGACATTTCTTAAGGTTGGCATACAATTTTTGCTCCCCCAAAGCCTCAAAGATTTGTCTAAGATGTAATAGATGCTCCTTCTCATCTTGATTATACACCAAGATATCATCAAAATAAACTACTATAAACTTTCCAATAATGATAGAAATACTTGATTCATAAGCCTCATAAAAGTGCTTGGTGCATTGGTAAGTCAAAATGGCATAACCATCCACTTGTATAAACCATCTCTTATTTTAAAGGCAGTCTTCCATTCATCACTAGGTCTCATACAAATTTGATGGTATCCATTTCCCAAATCAATCTTTAAAAAGATTGTCAAACCATGCAGTTGATAGAGCAAATCATCAAATCATAGAATGGGAAAAAATACTTGATGGTAATTTTGTTCACACCTCGACTATCAATACACATATGCTATGATCTATCTTTCTTTGGAACAAGGCTGGAATGACATAAGGACTTACACTCTCCTTTATCAACCCTTTAGCCATGAGTTTTGTCACTTGATGTTGTAACTCTTCATGTTCTTTTAGACTCATTTGATAAGCTACTTTATTTGGAATTACAGCTCTTGGAATGAAATCTATGCAATGTTGAATATCCTACTTAGGTGGCAATCCTGATGGAATTTCTTTTGGGACTACATCTCCAAATTCTTGAAGAAGCAATTGGATGGTCTTTGGAATGGTGCTTCCTTCTTCATTCTCTTCCAAGATGATGAGGGCATAGGCAACTTTGGTTTCCCTTACAACTTTGGCAATCATTGTCTTAGAAATCAGACTACAGCTCTCTTCCTTTAAATCACTAGCACTTTCTTTCTTTAATGGCGCTAATATGAACTTTTGGCCATCCTTGGTAAAAGAATAAGTATTCTTATAACCATCATGTATAGCATGATGATCATATTGCAAAGGTCAACCTAACAGCATGTGACAAACATCCATAGGAATAATATCACACCATATCTTGTCTTGGTACTTCTTGCCGATGGAGAACTCAACCAAACATCTCTTCGTGACTTTGATCTCATTACCATTCCTTAACCAAGTTAACTTGTATGGACTTAAATGATCTTTAGTAGGCAACTTTAGCTTGTCCACCATTTTTATTGACACCACATTTTCACAGTTACCACTGTCGATGATGACATAACAAACCTTGCCATGGGAAGTACATTAGGTGTGGAAAATGTTATTGGCATAGCCATTCTTCTTCTCTGGCAATTACAGTGTTCAAGGCACGACGTAAGACTAGCATTTCACCATCGTTTGCATGGATGATCTCATTTTCTTCATCTTATTGTAAGGCTTCATCCTTGTCTTCTTCCTCATATAATGCTTCCTCCATAAATGACGCTACCCTTCGATTTGGATAGTCAGATGCAATATGGCCAAATCCATGACACTTAAATCATTTTCTAGAATTATTGCTAGAAGTTGTGCCATGTGCTTTATCGATTGCTTCAGTATCCTTGTTTATGGTGGTGGTGGATGATGATGGCTTTGTTGAAGTACTCTCTTGGTTGGAAGTATTGGTCTGGGCTACACTCCTTGTTCCACTCCATTTAGAAGTCTTTCATTGGTGTTCTACCTTTAATGCTATCTTGATCACATCATTGAGTGTCCAATAGGGTTCAAGTTGAACAACATTGGCAATTTCAATCTTCAATCCTTTGAGGAATCTAGCAATAATGTGTTTGTTTGGTTCATTGAGGTCATACTTCATCATGAGTTGTTCAAATTTTACAACATATTTTTCAACTGACTGATCATATTGTTGAAGGTTGTGATCTTACTTCTTCCTTTATGTTCTCGCTTGTTCTTAAGATTTTCCCACCATATTGAAGCATTTTTCTTAAGCTTGATGGCAACAATCTTGACTTTGCAGTGGTCTAGAATGTCTTTATAGTCAAAGACTCATTCAACAGTCTGAATCCATTCAATAAAATCATCTAGATTTAACTATCCTTCAAAATCTGGTATGTCCACCTTCACTCCATGATCTCGGTCTTGGTTTGTCCTTTGATGTACTCGTGGTCATGGTTCTGCTTCTTCTCCAAATGATTCACTTGCTAGATTGTGGAAAGAATTAATCTTAGCTTCTTGATAATCTTTGATTCACAAACTTGTTCTCCTCTTTGCTCATATTGTTCAAGTCGTTGTTGGAGTTGTTGGATCTGTCGTTGTAATTCTTCTATGGTGACATCTTGAGCAGGTTTTTGGCGATTTTGTCTTGGTGGCATCTTTCAACAATTTTTTTGTAGGACCTTTTTTTTTGTTAAATATCTCAATTTTTTTCTTTTTTTATCTCACCTTTTTATTTAGATTTTTCTTCTCTCTTCTTTTTTTTAATATCTCACTTTAAAAAAAATGTTACAACCAAGAAATAAAAACTACAAAAAAATACATTGAACAAAAAAAAAAGACTTGTCAAAGAGCAAATAATCAAATATGTGGCCCAAGTTTGTATATAAAAGGAAGTTTGGCCCAAATTGTATATAAAAGAAAGTTGGCCCAAATGTGTGTGAAGACTTTTTTTTAAGAGGCCAAATACGTGGCCCAAATTTGAAAAAAAAAAAGACTTTTTTTTAAGAGATGGTAGATGCTTCACATGAATATAAACACTCTTTTGCAGGAGCACTTTCTTGTGGATATAAAAAGTAACACACTTTGCAGGAGCACTTTTTTGTGTTTGTATCTCTTCTCTAATATATATATATTTATCCCATCACTCTAGCTTCTTGGTTTTTGAATTTGCTACTGAAGCATTCACGTGCCCCTTACCTCTATTATTACCTTATCTTCCCTTTTATAAACCTTCAATCCTTTTTATTTATTTATTTTGTAACAAAACACACGAGGTTGAAACAACTAAAGAGCATTTCTCTCCTTCTTACTGTAACACTTTTTTTTTCCTGAAATTTTTTTATTAGTTCTTAAAGAAACATGGATAAAAGGGTGAGTAAGGATAGGATTGGTAAGGAATGGTGTGGTTACAACTTAGGTTTGTTGAAATTTTTTTAAAATTGAAAAGGCTTTCAGATGGGTGAGGTTTGGTTTGATCAATAGGGAGTGGAAGTGTTTTGGAAGTGTAAATGGTGGTTGATGGTTGGTTTACAAATTCAAATAAGAATTTTTTTTTAAAGAGGTACTACAACAATTTTTTTTATAAACAAAAGGATAGATAATGGATAGATTGATACCGTGCAACTCTAATCCACAGGAAGATCGAGAGTGCTCTGATACCAAGTTGCCACTGTTGAAGTGCCAGAATTTGTATTTTGCCGATTGTGGTGGAATTGAAAACTCCTCTAGGATGAATACTTGGCCAAATCACCACATTGGAGAAGTCAATCCAAGGATACAGGTACTCTTAGAATTTAAGAATAAATTTAAGAGTAGAAATAATCTTCTAAAAGAAGAACTGAAGTTTTTATTTCTCAAATCGAGTTCTGAATGGAAAATGAAATACTTATAAGCCTGTTTATAGGCATTAACATAGTATTAGCACAAATTAAATAATTCAATTTTTGAGTTGGAAGATTAAAACTAAGCTGGCACACAACTGGGAAGAAATGAATTACTTACACACAACTGGAAAGAAATTAATTATTGGAAGAAAAATGCAGATGGAGAAAGGCTGGAAGGTGGGTTGGTATGTAAACATTTCAATGGGACACTCCTGTGTCAACTACATTGATCAGTGACACTTTATTTAGCTGGAATTGTCATAGAAATGTTATATTCAGTGAATCTTTCTTTAGCTTGAATAGTCCACACTACAGTGATTGGTGACACTTTATTTAGCTAGAATTGTCATAGAAATGTTTTATTCAGTGACTTTTTGTTTATATTGAACAGTTACTAACTCTATATTTAGCTGGAATTGTCATAGAAATTCTATATTCACCGAGCCATAACCACAACTCGTAAAGGGAAATAGAAGTTTATCATCTTTGTGTCCATCTTCTTCTTCATCTATTTTAAACAACCACTCTCCACCATTATATGAAAGGTGTGCCATCTGCTCATATCCAACTTCAAGAGACTACTGCTGATAGGATGTCTATGTCTAACTTGAACATTTCCGTCGAAAATGATCAGCTCATCCTCTATAAGATATTTCTAAACAACGATTTGGCTGCCTTGGAGGAACTGCTGCAACAAGATGAACTTATTCTTTATAGGGTCTCAGTTACTTGCTTCCATGAAACTCCCTTACACATTGCAGCCATGCGTGGCACCCTTCATTTCTCTAAAGCGCTCCTTAGTCGAAAGCCTAAACTAGCCTCTGAGTTAGACTCCCTCTATCGATTGCCTCTACACTTGGCTTGTGCAGAGGACTATCTAGAAATTGTGAAAAAATTGGTACATGCATGTCCTAGTGCTTGCTTTGCTCGTGATCAAGATGGAAGAGTCCCACTGCACTTGGCGACCATAAAAGGAATAATGGAGCTCATAAAGGAACTGTTGAGGACCTATCGAGAATCGATTAAAGAGAGGGTGCATCATGGAGAGACAATCTTGCACTTGTGCATCAAATATAACCAGTTGAAGGCTCTAAGATTATTAGTGGAAGAAGCAAGAGATGATCATGAGTTTGTGAATGCTTAAGATTATATCGGCAACACCATTTTCCACCTTTCTGCACTCCATAAACAAGTGAAGGTAACAGTACTTTGTTGCTGTCAGTAATAAGTAGCTTAGAAACATAAGCGTGCAAATGAATATGGTGAAACTATATATTTTTTAAATGTAGAAAACTAAAACATGAGATAAATTTATAAATATTAAAAATATTGGGTTCGTGGGAAAAAAATTTTCTAATTTTTCACATTTACAAAAATGACCATGAAATGTTGTTAGAAATTTTGTAAAGTTTTCCATATGAAAACATTTTCTAAACGTAGATAGTCCTCATAATAGTTGAAGTTTCCGTGCATTAGGCCAACATGTAAAAATATAAATTAATTTCTTCATCTCTTTCTTTCATTTATTATAGAGTACAAATATTTGCTATTGCAAGAAAGTATCAAAACAAAGGAAAATGCTGTGAACAAGAATGGTTTTACAGTAATGGATGGAGTAGAGCATTGTCTAGGTGATTCAAGAGGCTTCGAAATGCAAATCATTCTTCTTGAAGCTGGTGTTCAGAGGAGCAACTACCTAAATTCCAATAATGATCTCCTACCACTATCATTGGAAGTAGCAGCAACATCATCACAAAAATGGTTTGATAAATACTTTAAAAAAGTTGGCAGGCGATCAGAAGAGGCACGTGGGCATATAATTATAGCAGCTACAGTAACAGCAAGCATAACTTACCAAGCTGGAGTATACCCACCAAGACAGGATTGACGTAGCGGAAGAGTGTAAGATAACTATTAATGACTATAAATCGCTAAATCTTCTACACCAACAAGATATAGGCATCAAAATTCGACGAATTTTGAAAAATTTGAAGAAATTTTGAATTCTATTGATAATAATGATATACAAAAGCCAAAACAATATCTATTAAATAGAAACCCTAAAACAAATCCTTAACAAACTAGAAAGTAGGAGTTCTATTCTAAATAAACTAAGAAATAAGAGTTCAAACCTAATTAAACTAGGAAATAAGACATTTAAGGCAATTAAAACACAAATTTGCCTTTTTGAAGGCCTAAACATTCAAATTTGCCCAAAAAGCAATGGGCATCACAACAAAAGCTAGTGACTTTGAATCGTTGCTCTGTTTCCGATCAAACTAGCCTTTAGAATCGCCAAAATTTGAAACTCCAAAGTTGCAGTTATTTACAAAACTGCCACTACCAACAATTTTTGGTATTTGTCTAGGAATCGAATTGCTTGCTCGTCTATGACTCTATCCGCATCATTTATACCAAAAATTGTAGTAGTGGCAGTTTTATAAATAACTGCAACTTTGGAGTTTCGAATTTTGGCAATTCCAAAGGCTAGTTTGATCGGAAACATACCAACGATTCAAAGTCACCAGCTTTGCTTGTGATGCCTATTGCTTTTTGGGCAAATTCGAATGTTTAGGCCTTTAAAAAGGCAAATTTGTGTTTTAATTGCTTAAATGTCTTATTCCCTAGTTTGGTTAGGTTTGAACTCCTATTTCTTAGTTTATTTAGAATAGAACTCCTATTTTCTAATTTATTTAGGATTTGTTTTACGGTTTGTATTTAAGAAATATTGTTTTGGCTTTTGTATATCATTATTATCAATAGAATTCGAATTTTCTTTAAATTTTCCAAAATTCGTCGAATTTTTATGCCTATACCTTATTGGTGTAGAAGATTAGTGATTTACAGTCATTAATAGTTATCTTACACTCTTTCGCTACATGAAGGATACAACTCCAGCTGCTGCCCCATCTTCCTAAGAAGAAAGAAGCAAGTTTTTTATAAGTTCTAGTTATTTTGCTTACTACGTTGCTAATAATGGGGATCGAGAATTAAACTTTTGGTACTACAACACTTCCTCAGTGATGTTGTCTCTTATATTGATTTTGGAAATATTTAGTGGAATCCCAATGAGTAAAAAGATTTCAAGATTTGTCTTTGTAGTATTCATGGGCCTCACTATTATAAATATTACTCAAGCGTATGTCTTTTTTGTGGCATTGAAATTTTAAAAGAAGAATCGGTGGGATAACCTGGCAAGGTGGTCGCTGTTGATAATTTGGACTCTAGTTCCTTCATAGTTTTACTTGATTATGTGTCTACATGTTGTTGTCTTTGCTATCTATCTATTTTGGAAGACATGTAAACTCTCCTTTTTAGGTAAACACATCTCTGTATTGATGATGCACCTATATGATAAAATCAGGCTTTTAGATCGAAGTCAAAAAAATGTGTAGCAGTTTCATATGTAATTGTATAAGGAGTAACAATTAGTATACTATTATTTTCAAAATAGGGATTATTGATCCTCTACCATCAGTAGTAGAAGTATCAGTTGTGCTATTTGTTCATATATTTTGATAATTAAAATTTTTTTGACAAAGAAATAATTCATTATATAATAAAAGCTATTACTGACTTTTGAAAATAGATGGTAGCCTTGTGGAATTCCAAGCCAATCTGTGTTAATATCTTTTTCATGACCGCAGCAGTGCCAATTAATCCAAAGAGACCAATTGATTCTTCACAAAGTTTAACTTACACCCTTCACAGAAACTCCCTTACACATATCATCTTTGCTTGGCCACTTTCATTCACTGTACTTATTCTTGAAAAATGTCCCAAAATGACTACAAAGCTTGATTCACTTCAACGCTCTCCTCTTCACTTGGCTTCTGCTGAAGGCTATACTGGCATTGTCAAAGCTTTGTTAGCAATAAACAATGATGTTCACTGGTTCGTGATGAAGATGGTAGGATTCCTCTCCACTTAGCTGCCGTGAGCGGCAAAGTTGAGGCCATACGAGAACTGGTAAATGCTCGTCCTGACTTATTGTCTCAATATTTTTATTCATGTCTTAATATTTTTTAACAAGAAAGGAAGGTAAGAATTGAAACATTGCAGTCTACCTTTAGCTACCTGCATAATTTTTAAACCCTCAAAACACTCTATCACGTAATTCTTAACTATCATAATATATCATTTGTCATCTAAATTTTTTATTAAAAATTATTCATGCTCTTTGCTTTATAAAATAATTAATTTTTATAAAATTTGTTTTATTGTCGAATTATTCATATTCAATTATAAAGCGATATAATAACATGTAATTGTATAGTTGTAAACACAATAGATATGATAGTATAAAGTGAATCGTAGTTTCAGGCACAAAAGGATTCTTATGTTCCTATTTCAAATTCCTTTAAGCCTTTATTTGGTTCAATTCCATCAAGAAATTCATTTCATTTAGAAATAAATTCCAACTGGAATTCATTTGCAAATGATTTTTATTAATCAAGTGTGTTTTGTTCAAATGAATAGTTTGTGGAATTCATTTCAAATGAATTCTATATTTTATTATATTGTGTTTGGTATAAATATAAAATTCAAGTAAAATTTGATTTTGGTAAAAAATGCCCTTCTAAATATATTATATTTTTACCTTCTTTTTTAATTTCATATCACATTATTAAAAGTATGATTATTTAACATTCAAATTAATATGGAAAAAAAAGAGTTGAGGGAAACCCTAGTCGTTTCCTTCATCCCCGCTCACCAGTAGCAGCATCAAGCCGTCTTGGTCATGGATTACATCAATCACGCCGACATGTTGATTACATGTTAAGTGTAGTAGTTTTTTTAGGTTAGTTTATGCATGTTATTGGTGTTTATTTTTGTAGTTTTTATTAGATTCTAGTTATTTCTATAGGACTTAATAATGTGCTTGGCTTTCTTTTAAAATAATGAATTTTATGTAAAATATTAAATTAAACTTTTCAAATGATGATGGTGGATAGACATGATTATGGTGGTGGAGCAACTTACAAATTTTGGATGCAAGTGCACGGTGCATTATGCAAGCAACTAAGTGATAAAAGAATGGAAAAGTTGCAAAGTGTTTTCATTTCTATGCAAATGTCAAAAGTAGGTGACTAACTTGCTTGGCAAATTCAAAAGCAAGTGGCCAAATGTCAAAAGTAGGTGATTAACCTACTTGCCAAAATTCAGAAGCATGTGAGAAACTTTCACTATTTAATAGAGGACATTGCATGGGCTTCAGGGGGGCAATGGAGAAAATAAAAGAGTGAGTGATTTATTTGTGTGTATAGTATAGTGTTGTCTGTGCAAGTAATAAAGAAGAGTTAGTTGTGTGTGCATGGTTTAGGCAACATGAAAAAAATAAAAAAAAATAAAGAAAAAGAAGAAGTAAAGAATAGAGAAGGGAGAAGGCAAGAAGAATTGTTGGAAAAGAACTGCATTAAAAAGAGTTTTTCTTTCTCTCTTCTTTACTTTTTTAAGTTCTTAATGTATTTTATTTTTGAATTTGAGAGCATGATGAATATTATGTTTAGATAAATTTATTTATGTTGGAGATTGTTGAACTTATTTTAATTTAAGTTGATTTAGTTATTAATTTTTCTTTTAAATTGCATTAAGCATTCATTAAGCTTAATTGTTTATGATTTGGCCATTCATAATTAATTTTTAATTAAGGTTAATTATTGAGAAGTATTAATCTTAAAAGGAGTATGAATGCTTGATTAATTGATTTAAGAATTTCAATTGGATGTGCTTCATGATTTATTTACTAAACATGATTAGGTTCTTAATTTAATGAGAATTAGTTAAAACCTTTTCAATTTATAGAAGTAAATTAAGTAATTTTTACTTGAGAAAGATTAATTATTATCATGGAAACCCCAAGAAATGCAATAGAAAGAAAGATTAATTTCTTGTGATTGGCTTAATTAGAATATAGTGATACAATCCCTAACATCATTCTCATTATCGCTTGTTAAAGTTTAAATTAATTGATTTTTTTTAGTTTCATTTTGGCTATTAAAATTTACTAATTATAATTCACTTAATATTTGATTCTTAACCAAGTTAAAAATAGAATTAATAGTTGGATAGGTATTCAATCCTTATGGGATAGACTTTTATTTCTTCTATATTACTTGATGAACTCGTATGCTTGCGAGAGCCAATCAAGTTTTTGGCGCCGTTGCCAGGGATTGAATAAGTTTAACAACATAATTGGTTCTGTTTTTCTTGATTTAAGTTATTTTTTTATTTTGGATATTCACATTTTTTAATTATTGCATGAATTATTTTGGTGTATGCATAATACTCAAAGAACAGGAACAAACCTTCTCATTTTTATCCCATAAGTTACACGGTTTGAAAGAGAGAATAGGAGGCATTCTCAAGAGGAATCGAGTACCATGGCAGAATAACCAGAAGAAGAAAGAACACTTTAGGATTTGGCCATGCCAGGTCTAGATGGTACACAAGAAAGTATTACAAGGCCAATAATCAATGCCAATATTTTTTAAATTAAACCGACCTCACTTCAAATGATCTAGTCAAGTGTTCAATTTTATGGCTTGGCAAATGAAGGCGCTAATGCTCACATCGCTAATTTCTTAGAAATTTGTGATACTTTCAAATATAATATAGTATCGGATGATGCAATTCTCTTGAGACTCTTTCCATTCATATTGAAGGATAGAGCTAAGGCATGGTTGGACTCATAGCCACCTACCTCTATCACCATATGGGATTTATTAGCAAAAGCTTTTCTAGCAAATTATTTCCCACCTTAAAAAACAACAAAGATTATCAAGGATATCGCCACCTTTCAACAATTTGAGATGGAATCCTTGAGTGATGCATGGGAAAGATTTAAAGAGTTACTAAGGAGTTTTCCTTATCATGGTCCACCAAGGGATGTGCTTATCAAAAAATTTTATAATGGTATTACTCGATCCATTAGAGACACCATTGATGCAATAGCTGGAGGTTCTTTGATGCAGAAAATAGTTGGGGCTTCATTTTCACTTTTGGAGGAGATGGCAAATAATAAATGTCTTTGGCCATCAAAGTGTCAAAACCCACCAAGGAAAGGAGGAAAAATTGGGGTAGATGTAATGACTGTTCTTCAAGCCCAAATCGCCGTACTTTCAAAGAAATTAGCGGATCTCAATAAAAGAAATGCAGTGGGCGCAACAACTTCACAGTTGTCATGTGAAAATTGTAATGTCAACTTTTGTGGGAACCAATTTCAAGGAAAAGAGGGTAACAATCCATTCTTGAACACTTACAATCCGAGATGGAGGAATCACCTAAATTTTTCTTAGAACAATAACAACAATTTAGTTCCCCAAGGCATTCAGAACAATATGGTAAGCACCTCCGGGTTTTCAACAACCTTATCAATATCACATGGCCTCAATGGAAAATAAATTTGATAAATTTTTTGAGGCTATATCTAACAAAATGAGCCATCAAGATTAAAATCAGAAGCGGGTAGAGGCCAAGTTTGATCAGAGAGTTAAAAATCATGCTTCTTCATTTCATAACATTAAGGTGCAATTGGGACAATTTACTAATGCAGCAGCACTAAAAAATTAAGGGAACCTTCCAAGTAACACTGAAACAAATTCAAGGGAGCAGCTGAAAGCCATTACAATGAGAAGTAGCAAAGAGATAAGATCAAGATATGAGCTTAAGAAAGAAGTGGTGAAAACACAAAGCAATGAAATTCAGAATGGTAATGATAATTCTAAGGAAGGCAAAGAGTAGCAAATAAAAGATAGTGATGAGAAGGAGCAACCCCTGTGCCTAATTCACAGAACTATGAGACAAGGATGCCTTTTCCATAGATATTGAAGAAACCCAATTATCAAAAGAGGTTTGGTAAGTTTTTAAATACTTTTAAAAATCTTGACCTTAATATTCCTTTTGTTGAAGCTCTTACAGAAATGCCAATACATGCCAAGTATCTTAAGGATATTATCAGCAACAAGAGGAGATGGGATGACAACCAGACTATGGAATTAACAGAAACTTATAGCTCTCTCATCACTCATAAAATACCAACTAAATTAAAAGACCTATGGAGCTTTACTCTCCCTTGTGTAGTTGGTGCTCAAGAATTTCCTAGATGTGTATGTGATTTAGGTGCAAGTATTAACCTTATGTCATTTTCTTTTTTTAGGAAATTATAGTTTGGTGAGTTAACCCCTACGAACATGAATTTACAACGTGCATATCATTCTACAAAGGAACCTCATAGGATCATTGAAGATGTTTTGGTTAAGGTAGATAAATTTATCTTTCCTGTGGATTTTGTAGTTTTGGATTTTGAAGAGGATAGTAAATGTCCTCTAATTCTTGGGAGACCATTTTTAAATACTAGGAGAGCCATCATAGATGTTCATGAGGGAA
>CATIWM010451364.1:0-14754 GCA_949671775.1 Mallotus repandus
TTTAATTTTTATTTTATCCTTATTTTTTTTATTTTTTATTTTTTAATTTTTCAATATTATCCTAATTTTTTTCAATTTTTCTTTATTTTATTTTATCTATTTTTTTGTTTATAATATATATATATATTTATATATATTAGGCTGATATTGTTTTATTCATTTTAAACACGGAAAATAAATTAAAATATATAAATAATAAAATAGAAATAAATAAAACATATTTTCAAGTTTCATGCATTTGAAAAAAAAGAGGGCACTTGGATTCAAATTAATTGATATGCATATATCATTTTATTTTTGTATTTTTGTATTTTAATTAATTGAATACAATTATATTTGAAATTTATTACTCAAGGCCAACTATTTCTTTGATAATTTTTTTAACAATATATACTTACTCAAATTATCATATTCAGATACTGTTTTTATGAGTTTGAGATATTGTTTTCAATTTCAGATACTATTCTTATTTTTAGATACTCTTTTGAGTTTCAGATACTTATTATGTTCAGATCATATACTTTTTTTTTTGCATCATATACGAATAAGATTCCAAAAATATACGAATAATATTAAAATATATATATAACTGAATAATGAATATGACACCTATTTTGCATTTTCAACATATACGCATAAGATTTCGAAAATGCATAGATAATATTAAAAAATGTATATAACTGAATAATGAATATGATACATGTTTTGCATTTTCATTATATACGAATAAGATTCCGAAAATATATGTTTGATATTCTAAAATGTTGAATAATGAATATGACACATGTTTTGCATGTTCAACATATACGAATAAGATTCAGAAAATATTCAGATAATATTCAAAGATGTTGAATAATGATAGACACCTGTTTTGATCTTTTAACATAAACAAATAATATTAAGAAAATATTCGGATAATATTCAAAAATGTAGTTAACTGAATAATGAATATGTCATATGTTTTGCACCTATTTCAACAAACAATATCGGATACCTATTTTTAATTAATAATTTTTGTTAACACAATTGGCAAATATAGACCCAAATTGTAATTATTAAAGACAAAATACTCCATTTTTGCCATTAATTTAGACATTTTTAACTTGTAAATCAAAGAAGCCTTCTTTAATGGGAAATGTAAATAAAAAAAATACTCCTTTTTCTATTAAGGAAAATGGTACATCTTGCAAGTGGCGACTCCTGTTTGTGTTTTTTTAATAAATTACATTAAAAATAAATTTTAATCAAAAAATTATTTACAAACTAGATGTGTGTAAATCATAACATGACGAGTTCACCCAGTTCATTTTAAGTTTTCGATTCATCATTTTAATTAATTTTTAAAAGAAAATAAAATTTCAAAAAAGTAAAATTTCAAAAAAATAAATTTTAATTAAAAAAATTATTTATAAGCTATAGGTGTTTAAATTATGGCACGACGAGTTCACCTAGTTTATTTTAGGTTTTAGACTCCTTCAATTTAATTAATTGTTAAAAACATTTGAGTTTCTGATACGGTTTTGAATTTCAGATATTGTCTTGAGTTTCAAATTGTTATAATATTCAAATAATATACTGTTTTGATTGTGTCATACATGAATAATATTAAAAAATTATACTATTTTTAAGTATAAATCTTTATTACTTCTTAAGCTTGTTGTATAACCAAAATTTTAATCAATAATTTTTGTTAATTTTTAACACAATTGGACAATATATCTTAATTCATACACAACATTGTTAAATAAAAAACATTACCATTGAATTGTAAAAAATAATAATTTCATTTAATCATTAGATTCTTTATAATCAACATTAACTAAAAAAAAAAAGATTCTTTATAATAATGGAAGAAGTAATCATCAACTTTGTTAACATTAACTTTGAAGTGATTGGTTTACAGTTGTATCTTTTGGCCTTTGGATCCATGGCCATGCCTAGCCATTGGAACCCTTACAATCTTTTTCTTGACTGGTTCAGATTTAGCTTGCGGCTGAACCACATTTGGTGGAACAACAGGCGGAGGTGGTGGCAAGGCTTCTTGTGACCCATTTCCTTTATATGACCTATTTCCCTCATACGATCCATTTCCATTTGGCTAAAATGAATCCATTTGCCTAAGAATTAACAAGAGAGGCCTATATAGCATATATATCCAATGAACATGATGATCGTAAATGATATAATTGCCTTAATTTATGAGCAGGCTCCATTAGAGGAATGCAAAAGATATCACATACAGTGTATAAATAGAGCACAATTAGTAAATCTTTCCAGAAGAAAAACACAATATATGGGACCAAGAGGGCAATACAAATTTAAGAAATTCAATAAACAGATTCTAAAATGTGCAAAATGCAGGGTATCACATCTAAAAGCCAACACATAAGAGGTTGTTATAATAACTAAATAAATATAATTAAATCTGATCTCAACGACTACATAGACAAATGAAAACTAAACCAAATCAAAATTCATATGCTGCTAAAAACCACAAGGAACTAGAACCTTAATAGCTTTGGAAAATAGTTGAAAAACCCCTACTTGTCTCCCTGTGCCTTGAATTCCTATAACTTGAAAAAGGGCAAACATCCCCAAACTTACAAGCAGGACCCCAATAGCATGCCTTCAAGACTTGATTTTCAAGTGCCGAATCAAAATAGAGCTCAATTGCAATGCTTAGTAGCTAAAATTAAAACTAACCCATAAGAAAAAATACAAGGAAAATAAAAACTTAGTTGAGATTACAGGTTAAAAATGTCATAGAACATGGAAAACATGAATAATAATTGAGGCTGCCTAAAGAGGGGAAGAGCAGGAAACGCTAGAAATTTGATTTGCTAGATTTGAGAAGGAAGCCTGTGGTAGGGAGCAACGGGGATTTTACGCTCGAGAGAAGGCTTGGCCAGATGGAGTTTGCGCCGGAGAGAAGGTTTATTGAAGAACAAAAAAGAACCAAAAGAAAAAAAAAGGAAGAAGAAGACACAATGAAGATGAACAAAAACGATGAAAAAAAAGGACATATGTGTAATTTTTGATAAAGTTAGGGCACACATGTAATATCTTACAAAAAGGGGTATTTTACTGAAAATCAGATAAAAACAATGGGTATTTTTGTAAGAATCCCTTACAAAAATGTCATAAAAAGTCCATTTAACCACTAATTTTTTTTTTATTTTTCATTAATTACTAATGTGTCCCAAAATGCAAAAAAAAAAAAAAATAAATAAATAAATAAATAAAATAAAATAAAATAATTACTTGCGTGTATTCTTCTTTATTTTCTATTTATTCCCCTTTGTTTTTGCAGTCCTTTTCTATGGCTCCTTTGTAGGCATCTCCTCTGATACCCCTTCAGGTATATTCTTATTCAAACTAATAAACTGGTATTCCTAACTTAGAGTAACTTGCAGAACAAGGAGAACCAAATCCAAGTAGGAAAGAGTCTTCTTCATCAAGAAGAGTCCTATATCCGGAGGACTTCCAAATTAAGAGAAATTACCTCAAACAAGGACAAATCCTACAAGGAAGAGGAATCCTATTCCTCTCAGGTTTAAGCATCTCATTCTCTATAAATACTCTTCCCCTCCCCTCAAATTATTCTATTATATTTTATTATATTCTCTTAAGCTCTTATTCTCTTTAAATTCTCTCTTTACACTCCCTGACTTAGGCATCTGAGGGTTTGTAGGAGAAATCCCACATCTCACCTTGCTCTTGTTGATCACTTGCAAGACCTAGACTTGAAGGTCCCAGAATCAAGTTATCAAGTGGAGCCGTCTGTGGGGATCTTTTGAGTTAAAGCCATTAATACTTACCGAGCAGAAGTAAAGTTCACACCATGGCATGAAGCCCACAAGCTGCTGATACTCAGATTAATTCCCAAGGAGCAGCTTCAGACACAGAAGCTCCTATCAACCCTTCCACTCCGTTATCTATCAACCCATCAACCCCTATTCTCCCCATCAACCCGTCCGCCCCTATCCTGCCAATTGACCCATTGGCCCTTATTCGTCATGGGGGACCTTCATCCCAAATCCCTCTTTCTAGAGTCACCCATGGATGGGTAACACCTGGCACAAGCTTTCCTTATTATGCTCCTTTGCATCATACTAGCAGACCCATCCTTTCTATGCCTTTTCCAAGCCTTTCGGGAACGCCGATTGTAAATACGCCAGACCGTAAGACAGTAGCTCAAACACTTAATCTACTTGCTACAAATAAAAAGGTGATGATTCAAAACATCCAAGCCCAGATAGCCCTCATGCAACAATAATTGAATGCCTTAATTCAAGAAAATAATCCTAGGACTGCTAATCCAGAGAATAACGCGATCATACCACCTGTTGTAACTCAGAGCGCCCTTGGAGGAGACAAAGGAGCTCATAAAGATCTGGAAGGATCAAGTATAAACCGTCCTGCCTTAGATGACTCCCAGATTCTTCAAAAAGTAGAAAAAGTAATTTAGAAAGCCCGGACTAGGCCGAGAAAGGAAGAAAAATGTGTCTTAGAAGGAATAACACCCTTCGTAAGCAGGATTGTTAAAAGATTGTTAAAACTGAGATCCATTCTAAATTCAAGCTACCTTAACTGGATCAATTTTATAGACTAAGAGATCCAATCATCCATGTCTCTTTATTTTGAACTAAGATAATGCTTCAGAATGTAAACGATGGGATCCTATATCGCGTCTTCCCTAGTACCCTTACTAAGATTACTCAAAGGTGGTTCCATCAACTTCCTAAGAATTCTATCTCGTCCTTTAAAGAGTTAGTTGAGAAATTCAGAACTCGGTTCATCACCAATGTTCCACTAGCAAAGAATGTAAATGATCTCAGAATGTGCAAACAGGAAGCTTCTGAGTCATTAAGGAGTTACCTTGATAGATTCAATAAGGTTGCTATGCAGATCAAGAATTTAAGTGATGAAGTGGCAATAGAAGCTATAAAGAATGGGACACGATTAGGAAAGCTCAAAGATAAGATTTTGACTAAAGAGCTGACAACTTTCTCTGAAGTCATGTCTATGGCAATGAAATTGATTAAACTCGATGAAGAAAGAAGGCTACGGCGAGATGATGACAGACCACCCTTTAAAAGGGAAGAAAGATATGAGCCAAAGAGACCTAGAGCCTAACCTCCTTATTTCAGAGGCCCAGTAGGAGGCCCGGCAGGGGGATTCAGGAAGGAAATTGAAAACTATACACCCATGAATGCTCCGAGATCGCAAGTCCTTATGTGGATTAGAGCAAATGGGGTGGGAATACCTGTGCTAAGAAGATCGAGTCTTAGTAAAAGAGCAATGGCAAATAGAAGGTTCTATTATCAATATCACCAAGAATATGGACATGACACTGACAATTGATGAGAATTACAAAGAGCCATAGAGCAACTAATACAAAATGGCAAACTCGATAAATTTACTAATATAAACGGGAGATACCTAGACTCTACAGATGAGAATGGTGATAACTCTGAAACAAAGAAGGCTCAAAATGAAGTGGCTAGAGTCATTAACATGATAGTTGGAGGAGAAGCACCTAAAGAAAAAAAGGATGAAACGATCTCAGAGAGAAGACTTCCAATTACAAAGGCCAACTATCACATTCGGACCAAAAGATGGAGAACATGCCCAACATCCCCACAATAATGCCTTGGTTGTAAGTACATACATCCGAAATTATCTAATGAAAAGGCTTTTAATTGATGAGGGAAGTGTTGTCAACGCACTCTCATGGAGTGCTTACCAGGCTATAGAAGGCTCAGTTACTGATCTCAAAATCATTAAAAACCCTATCACTAGCTTTTGTTGAGGAACAACCCATGGCAGTAGTAGAATTGGAAATAGAATTTGACAATTGGGAAACAGGAGATTCAAAAATAGCTTGATCCTTATTCAATATTATGGATCTTCAACTTGCTTATAACGACATCATTGGAAGACCCATCTTGTATGAGATTGATGCAGCCACGAGTATTAGAAGGCAGACCATGAAGATCCCTCTAGAAGACCGAGTCATAACCATACTCAAAGATTAATCAATGGCTCAACAGTGTTATCAACTGGCTTCTAAACCTCAACTAGAAGCTTTTCCCTTTGCATTTTTAAAAATTGAAAAATAAGGTGCCAATCAAGAGCCAGTTGATCAGGTCCAAACATTGTATATCACAAAAGAAAAGGCAGTCATAATTGGAGGCGAGCTCAATAAAGACATCAGGAAAAACATTGGGGAAGTGCTTACTAGACACTCTAATAGCTTCATTTCAATAGCGACCAAAATTGTGGGGGTGGACCCTCAGATTGCGTTGCATAGCCTAAACATTCTACCAGGAATAAAACCAGTAATCCAGAAGAAAAGGAAGTTTGCGTACGAGAGGCAAAAAGTGATTGCTGAAGAAATAAAAAAGCTTTTGGATGCCAGATTCATAAGAGAAGTCACACACCCGGAGTGGGTAACTAATGTGGTGTTAGTCAGGAAAGCCAATGGGAAGTACCGAATGTGTGTTGACTACACGGACCTCAATAAAACATGCCCCAAGGACAACTATCCATTACCAATAATTGACTAGTTGGTAGATTCAATAGCTTGTCACTGTCTCTATAGTTTTATTGATGTCACTCAAGGATACCATCATATCCTTATAAAGAAGGAAGATGAGGAAAAAAACATCATTCATTACTCATGGAGGCCTTTATTGCTATGAGGTTATGCCCTTTACACTAAAAAATGTTGGAGCAACCTACCAAAGGCTGATGAATCATGTATTTCAAGACCACATCAAGAAAAATGTAGAAGTATACGTGGATGATATCATTATTGAAAGCCAAACAACATAACAACATGCTAGAGATCTCGAGCAGATACTCACCATACTAGATAAGTATCAGTTCAAGCTAAACCCGGACAAGTGTGTATTCGGAGTAAAGGCAGGAAAGTTTTTAGGATTCATGATCTCACATAGGGGCATAGAGGCAAACCCAAAATAGATGGAAGCCATTCTAAATATGAAAGCTCCCAAAATGCTGAATGAGCTTCAGAAACTCAATGGTAGGATTACAGCTCTTGGAAGGTTCATCTCATGTTCAGCCAAGAAATGCCTGCCATTATTTCAAGCCTTAAAGAGTTCCAAGAAATTTGAATGGAATGATGAGTGTCAGACAATATTTGAAGAAATAAAAAAGTTCCTGACTTCACCACTATTGCTCAGCAGACCAGTTTCTGGTGAAACGTTATATTTGTACCTCTCTATTAGCCATGAATCTATTACCTCGATGTTAGTCAGAGAAGAAGGCAGACAACAAAGCCTGATATACTATGTCAGTAGGATCCTCAGTGGTTCAGAAACTCGATATCCTATGCTAGATAAACTCGCCATGATAATTGTCCACACATTAAAGAAACTCTGACAATACTTTCAAGCAAATTCCATAGTTGTCAGAACTAATTTCCCCTTGCGAAAAATTCTCTAGAGACCAGAAACTTCAGGACGACTGCTCCAATGGTTAGTTTGGTTGGGAGAATTTGACATCAGCTATGAGCCTTATTGGTAAATAAAAGCTTAAGCTTTAGAAAATTTTATACAAGAGATGACATTCGAAGAGGGTCATCTCCCTCCCATACTCAGAGTGGAAACTCTACATAGACGGAGCATCCAGAGCTCAAGGATCTGGAGCTGGAATTATCATAATTAGGCCTAGCAAACTGAAAATCAAATATGCAGTCCAAATCAGATACAATGTCACAAATAATGCAACTGAGAATGAAGCATTAATTACAGGACTCATACTAGCAATAGCAGTCAGAGTTGAGCATCTTAAAGTTTATTCCAACTCCCAACTTAAAGTTTATTCCAACTCCCAACTAATGGTCAACTAGGTCAAAGGAACGTACCAGAAGTGAGAATTCAGAAGTAGATTTGTTGGCAAAGTCAACATCTGAAGCCAACCAGGTGTTTAAAAAACTTGAGTTAACTAAGGAACTTACCAAACCAAGCATTAAGGAAGAAGAAGTAATGAACGCTTAAGAGGTGGCTAAGTGGATGAAGCCAATCATACAATACCTAGAACACGAAATCCTACTTAAAGATAAGCTTTAGGCGTAAAAGTTGAAGATCAGAGCTATACATTACTCCATATATAATGGCAAACTTTACAGAAGGTCACTATCATATCCATGGTCAAAATGTGTGTCCCCAAAAGAAGGCAACTATGTGCTCAGAGAAATCCATGAAGGGATATGTGGAGCTCACGAAGCTCAAAATTCCATGGTTCAAAAAGTATTATTACAAGGGTACTACTAGCCTAACATGTTTAAGGACACATCCCAGCTAGTCCAAAAATGCACTAAGTGTCAGCAGTTTGCCCATCTTACTCATAAACCTTCCAACATTCAGCATCCTATTGGAAGTCCATTGCCTTTCATTGTTTGGGGAATGGATATCCTGGGTCCATTCCCAGTTTCTACGTCTCAGAAGATGTTCTTGATTGTGGCAATTGATCACTTTACAAAGTGGGTAGAAGTGGAAGTTGTTCCAACCATTACTGAGGCTTGGATACAACATTTCTTTTAGAAAGAAGTTATTTATCGATTCGGCATACCGCAAACTCTGATCACAGATAATGGCAAGCAGTTTGACAATGAGTGAGATTTACTTTAGTGGCTCATCCTCAGACAAATGGGCAAATAGAAGTTGCTAACAGAATCATTATGCAAGGGCTAACGAAGATATTGGAAGAAAAGAAGGGAAATTGGGTAAAAGAACTCAACAATGTCATCTGGGCGTATAGAACAACACCCCAGAGGCTCAACAGGAGAGACACCCTTTAGATTGACATATGGAATGGATGCAGTTATTCTTGTTAAAATTGGTTTGCAAAGCTACTGAGTCTTTGGAGAGTTGGATCCAAACATCAACAATCTCAATGATCGAATTTGCTTAGACTTGCTTGAAGAACGAAGGGAGCGAGCATATGAAGTCTCGGAAGCACAGAGGCAGAGAATAGTCGGATATCATAACAAACATGTTCAACCAAGGCAGTTCAAAGTTAAAGACCTCATCCTGAGAAGAGCATATATAGGCAAAGGTAGCTCCGGAACTGGCAAGCTCGGACTAATTGGGAAGGCCTATATCAAGTCACCGAAAAAACCACCAAGGGTGCATACAAGATAAAAGATGTGCAAGGAAAAGAATTTCCTTGATATTGGAACTCAGATAGCCTTAGGAAATACTATCAGTAAAAGAAATTGTACTAAAAAAAAAGAAAGAGAGATAAACTCTAATAAAGAAGCACCATTTCATTCCTTCATAATTGTCTTTAAAAAAAACAGCTAAGTATTTACATTAGCCTCAGATTTAAAAGGCACTAAGCTAACTTCAGTAGAAGTATTGGCATCCATCAAAGCAGGAGTCTCAAACACTATGGAGGTAGCAATAGCAAGGCCAATTTCAACTGAGGACCCTTCCCTAGGATGATTAGGATTTGCCAGATGATTGGAGGAAGGCCTTTCAACAGTGGTTGACCTCTTAGAGACTCTTGGGCCTGCTAGGGTGCTTCTTGGCAGCTTTACTAGCAGCTTTATCAGCAGCAACCAATCTCACCAAGTCTGTAGATGTTATCTTGTCACACTAAAAAAAGTCTAGATCAGGATGCTGAGCAAGCAGAATCCTTTTAAGCTCAGATTTATATGCCGTAAGGAACCCAGAAACCATGTTTCGATAGGATTTCATGTCATCCTTTCGGCCTTCCTTCTCTTGCTCTAACTTTTCCTTCAGCATGGCAAGCTCAAAATCTTGGTCCTTCATCTTCTCAGTATGATGGGCCTGTGTATGTTCAAGATCTCGAATCTTTTCATCACGAGACTCTACCTCAGACTTGGCCTTATTAAGCTGTACCTCTGTAAGCCCCAAAGCATGAGTTGTCGCACTTAGCTTCTTTTCGTAATCCTCGGTAATTATGCCCACCTCAGCATCTTTAAAGTTATATTCACTTTGAAGGATGAAATGCTCATCCTTAGCTAGCAATAGGCCTTGGGCTATCTGCAAGTAGAGAAGGAAGATTAGTATATTAAGCAATACTTATTGCCGTAGCAAGATATGTTCTAATTTTTACCTCCAAGGCATGTGTAATCAGGCTATTATATAGCTTGCCTCTACCTACATCCCTCCACCACTGGATGTGGTCCAGTAGGCACAGAGACTAGGCGTACTGGTCTCTCACTTGGGGATTCTGAACAATTGGTGGACTTATCTTGTTCAGAATCCATTTCTTGGCATCTGGACACCTGGGAAGCCTCATACGTTTGACAAAAAACACTCTCTGCCAATTCTTTTTCATCCTCGGTAATCTCTTTTCCCATGGCATATTTTTTGGAAGACCCGAAAACCCTTTTCCGAGTATATTCTACTAGAGGTTCTCTTACAACCTTAATATGTTGCTCAGCGGGACTCTCGAAAGGCTCATCTTGCCCCAGTGTAAGGTCGGTAATCTCTAGTTCTTGCCCTTGATCCTGACCTTCCTCTGGACTAACATTTGAAAGTAGTTTCTTGACCGTAAATGTATAATAGTCAACCATTTACAAATCAAAAAAGGAAAAGAAGAGTCAGAATATACCTCCAAGAAGATTAACACTTACCATCATTTTCGTTATAGACTCTCCGAAGATATCATCAACAACAATTCTCAGCTAAAATCCCCTCAAACACGCTCCGAGTATGAAGTCTTCTTATTAAGTCTGAGTCTTCATCCGGCAACTTTCTCAGGTGTTTTACATCATGACAAGCATTGACCTATAAATGCTGGATAGTGAAGAATTCAGTTGGGTGCTCTATCACAAAATACTTATGTCTCTAAGACTTGGGTATGTCTGGAAGTCTCACAAATAGGCTCAGACCCAAAACGACTGCTAGAGAGAACGTAAGCTCTCCCTTTTTCTTATTTAAACTATAAACAAACTACAATATGTCAAAGTTTGGTTCTCTCCCTTCCCTATGCATAAGCTCTATGTACCTGGTTAAAATTCTATAGCTATTGAGATGAAGTTGCTCAGTCGCTATGTTATATATATTCAGAAACAACTTCATAAAGGGATCTATCGAGAATCTCAGCCCCTCCTCTAATTGGTCTTGGTATACTACGATTTTTAAAGCATCAGGGTAAGGCTCATGCGCCTTCTTATCAGTGGTATGCATCAAATATTCTTAGGGAATCCCAAATCTACGCCTATACCATTCTAGCATGCCAACATCTACCCTATATTCAAACAGATATGATTTCACTTGCTCTCCTGGAGCCATTGGCACTACAAACCTAGAAAAATGGAAAAAGGAAAATAACACAGATAGAAGAAGTTATCTTTACTTGGAGAGCAAAGATTCTTCAACAACAGGAAGATGATCGACCTAAGAGACCTTGAAACAACAGGCAGATTGGAGAAAAGAAAATTTGGTAGCAATGATAGAAGAAGAAGAAAATGGAGGTGAAAATTAACACAAAGCAAAGAAATGAAAATTACTAAGGCCATCCCTCAATTTATAAGCTGAGGAAGGTTCTGGATGGACCTCCCTTACCCTCAGTATTACAACACTCATGCTTTATCATCCCAGGGGCATAATAGTAAAAAATGGTCTGACATTAAATAACCACCAATAGCACAACCATCTAAGCGCTGTCCTTTCAGTAGATGCGTCTGTCCAGCTGCAAGAATGCCATTGAAATCGCCATGAATTTGACATACGAACAGACGTGATGGTTCCTAAATTAAGAATAGCGCAAGGCATAACGATCACGCTTCCTGATCTAAAGCACACGCTTTCCTAGGCACTCGGGCCTCATTTCATAACACTTAGAGACCTCATGGTCACAAACACTCAGGCCTCATTTTATAACACTGAGAGACCTCATGGTCACAGGTACTCGAGCCTCATTTTATAACACTAAGAGACCTCATGGTCATAGGCACTCAGGCCTCATTTCATAACACTGAGAGACCTCATGGTCACAGGCACTCGAGCGACGTTTTATAACACCGAGATACCTCATGGTCAGAGGCACTTGGGCCTCATTTCATAACATCAAGAGACCTCATGGTCACAGGCACTCGGGCCTCGTTTCATAACACCGAGAGATCTCATTGTCATAGGCACTTAGGCCTCATTTCATAACACCAAGAGACCTTATGGTCACAGGCACTCAGGCCTTGTTTTATAACACCGAGAGACCTTATGGTCATAATAAAGCCTCGAGCACTAAAAACTCCAGTGACTGTTGGTTTCGAGTTAATCTCTCAAGTTTTTTTCATAACCCCGAGTATATACAAGTCAAGCTGGTAAATTTTTTTCTCTGCAGACATTCTTCCAAGACTCGGTACCAAGCGTCTTCAGCATCAGTGACTGAGGTTGGCCACCTTAGCTCACCTGACAATAACAAACACTTTCTAGCACGTATCAGTCCGGACAACAACAACTTTCTCATTATCTGAAACACTCGGACATAAATATTCGACCATACTTTCAGGGGGGACTCTTGATACCCCTCAGGTATATTCCTATTCAAACTAATAAACTGGTATTCCTAACTCAGAGTAACTTGCAGAACAAGGAGAAACAAATCCAAGTAGGAAAGAGTCTTCTTCATCAGAAAGAGTTCCACATCGGAGGACTTGCAGATCAAGAGGAATTTTCTTAAACAAGGACAAATCCTACAAGGAAGAGGAATCATATTCCTCTCAGGTTTGAGCATCTCATTCTCTATAAATACTCCTCCCCTCCCCTCAAATTATTCTATTCTATTTTATTCTATTCTTTTAAGATCTTATTCTCTCTAAATTCTCTCTCTACACTCCCTGACTTAGGCATCAGAGGGTTTGTGGGAGAAATCCCACATCTCACCTTGCTCTTGTTGATCAGTTATAGGACCCAGACTCAGAGGTCCCGAAATCAAGTTATCATCCTCCATTCTCACTAGCTATTAATCTTTCTTCTTGTTCCTATCCAAAAAAAAAAAAAATCTGTGGTTATGGTCTCCTCTCACTTTTGTTTAACATCCCTTCCCTACAAAAGCACACCTCCAACACAGAGTAGAACCCAATTTTCTTTTCATTGTTCACATAAAATTTTACCCTTTCTTCTTAGTCAAGATCATCAAATGTCATTTATGTAACAAAATTTTTATGTTACTCTGGCTTCTTTTGAGTGCTTTTTCTTGTCATATATGCATAATCAATTAAAGGGATTATAACTCTGCAAGTCCTAAAAGTTATGCCACTTTTTAATTGAGTCCTATAAGTTTTAGCTGTTTCAATTGAGTTCGTTAACTTTTTAAAAATTGCACCATTAGTCCTCAGCCGTTAAAATTGACATACTTTGCTGATCTATCAGTTACTTATTGAAATAGGTTGATGACGTGTCAATTATGCAAAAAAGCTTCAAAACACATACTGCCACCTTGGAAAAACATGACATGTCATATTTCCACTATCAGTTACTTGCAACTTTAAACACTTTAACCTTAAACGTTATCAGTGCAAAGCTTCATTTTTCCACTATCAGTACAAAGTTACATTTTTCTCCTAAAAAAAATGTTATTCTCATTCTCCATTCAAGAAAAGTTATTTACGGTCCAAGAAAATTGTTGACTTTAGCAATGATCAATCTTGATTTTGATCTTAACAAACTTAATTTTCGAGTATTTAACTTTGTTTTTTTAATTGTGTATAAGTTAGGACTTAATTGGCTAGTTCAAGTGAAGAATTATCAAAGAATTCGACCTTTGAGATTTAGGAAGGCTTTTGACATCCTTAGAGCCTTATAATGAGAAAGTGATACTCTTGAATTTTGAAGTACACATCAAAATATTTTTGAATTGATCTTATCTGTCAAAATCTGAGTTCATTTGGGACTGTAAATCTTCAGTTAAAATCAGTATATGCAACTTTTATTTTAAGTTATGTAGCTCCTAGTATTTCAAGAATATCTTAAGATACAGAAGTCAAAATGAGGTGATTCAAAGTGGTATGGAAAGATAAGACAAATATCTACAAATTTTATGAAGAAAGATTAGGCTGATTTTAACATCTTCAATGGCTAAAGTCATGATCCCGACCGAGACCAAATTGTACCAAATTGAAGAAAACTTCCAGAACATATCTCGAGCCAATGTCACGATCGGGATCAGTGTGGTCAAGATTGGAATTAGTGTGGTCATGATTAGGACTAGCTTAGAACTCAAATTCAATGGCTATAACGGATATATTTTTGAATATCTCGACCGGGACCAGAGAAATTATAGCTCAAAAGTCTAAATTTCATTCAAATGAAGTTTGAATTTATTGGAAACAAAATTATTGTTTCTAACAACTATAATTGAATTGCTCAACTATAAATACAACCTCTGAAGATCATTTAGAGGTTAAGAAACTTATTTATCATTATATACTTTAAAGCATTCAATTAAGCTCAAAAATTCTCTTTAATTCTTTCTTGTATTTGATAAAATCTTGTAAGAGTTTGGTGAGTGTTAGAGTAGAAATTATTATTCTTCTATTTTCTGGGATTTAGAAAATAGGAAGTGAGGTTCTATTCTAAAGGAATTGGTTTAAGTGTTTAGCCATTAAAACACTTGGGAATTGGTTTTAGAGTGAGCCTTGAAACTCTTGTTTGTAAGGTTGTAAGAGTGAGCCTTAAACTCTTGTGTATACTCAATCTTATGAATGAGATTGTGGGTGATTGAAAATCCTAACTTGGGGATAAGTTAGGT